>JASAND010029424.1:0-42619 GCA_030248195.1 Trissonchulus latispiculum | reverse complement strand
ATATGGAAAGTTTCTATCTACCAGAGAGCCCAAATATTTCTGTAACTGACTATAGGTATAGGGATAAGAATAAGCAAAATAAAATATATCATCTTCATCATCAAAGGCAAAAGCAAAACTTAGGACATATTTAGAGTCGTGAATGGAGGAGGGTCGTTGAAGAACGTGTCGCCTGGGTATACGATACCTAAAAATCAAAACATTGAGATACTTAAAGAACTGAAACCTAAGCTATCTACGTGTCACAAAGAATACATAATACAGACACCAGGCATGCTCTTGTCGTAAGCGTGGCACATCCTCCCCATGCTAACGGCTGACTCCCCCTGAGGCAAATTGGTATCCAGTAGAAACGGGGGTACGCGTGCTCAAGCTCTATGTTTGTGCTTGCTCGAAAACATAAGTAAGAAGTACGCAGATAGCGGGAGAATTTGTCTGCAATTCACTAGGGCCCTAATTTTTGGGTATAAAGCCGTTAGCGTCACATTACTTAAAGAGCTAGTCATCGACATTTTCAAGTTTTTCAAGTTTCAACCTGAATTTACTGAGACAGCTTAAATTTTAACTAATATTTTGATCTTCCACTTGGGACTATTACATCGTGTATGAAAATGAATCGAACCCATGACTTCCGGATTTTCAACAAACGTAATTCATCTCAAATCCGTACAAAGTTCCAGCTAAATCAATTAAAGTTGTAAAATGTTTACCATTTTGACCGTTTCCTGGAGCATACCACAGGCGCCATTCCACTCGGATAAAGTGACTTAGTCTTGCTTGAGTTAGTGACATTAAATATTCACTCGCTACAAATAAAGCAAAAATAATCTAACAATATGGCACAAGATTCTAACGAATAGAACATCCAAAATTATACCGCGATAAAACAATAAGGCTTGTGTTTAAGGTAGTTAGGTAGGTAGAGTTAGGTTAGCTAAGTCGATAGATAAATAGGTGCAATTTCACAAAATGTAAAAACGCATTGCGCATCAACACAACAGAAGAACTATGACAAGCAAAACAACGCAGTAAAGAAATGGCCGATTCAGCTTTTTCCTTGAGCTAGACTTTCCGCGAACAGATCCGGGAATATGGAAGCTTGTTACGGTCCATGCCGATAGAACATGGAGAGAAACTGAACTGAACACAAAACAGATCTTGAGAAGAGCCGACAAAACAGTAATCACGCAACACCTAGAGGAACAGAGACACATCTGAGAAATCTACTTTGCTAAGAAAATTCCCAACTTTAACCACGTTATGTGTGGTACAAGTTGCAATCTTCAGTTTACGAGAACAGTGTAATTAAGGGGAAGGGGGGTTGCTTTGGGTCAAAATCGATAGTGAGGGATTTCTCTCATTTTCGCAAACAATACAGGTATGTACATACGTTCTCAAAAACAAGACAAAATTTTCGAAGTTCGAAATTAAACGGTGACAGACTGGCATTTTTTAGGGTTTTGAAAGTGGGGGGGGGGGGCTTCGCCCCCCCGAGAGTGGGGGAAATGGGGGGCTCCCGAAAAGTGGGGGGCCGAGCCAAAGGTTAAAATATACCGAAAGTTTTAGCGAAAAATTAGCATATTTAAGGTAAAAACGCAAAAACTCGCTGTCTTTAACCCTTTAACGCCCAGACTTAAAATTTTTGAGCTAGCCTAATAACTTTTATGGTACATTAACGCCCTTGGCCCAAAACCTCCGAAACAGCACATTTTTTGTGATCGATCGATTTCTGCTGATCACGTGATCGGTTTTGTAATGTAAAGTACACTCGACTCGACCACAGGTGGACAAGGGGGGAAAAGGGGGGGGAAATCCCCCCCCCTCGGCGAAGTCGCCCACAAGGGGTCGCGAAATTGCTCCCACAAGGGGTAAGAAAATTGGCCACAAGGGGTAAGAAAATTGCCGAAAAAATAGGTTTTACGACTAAAATTTCCAAAAATTTTCCGGCTTCGCCGGAATTTTTCACTTAAAATTACTAGCTTTAGCTAAAAAACGTCCAAAAAAGCTTAAAAATTGCTGTTTTTTGCTAAAAATAGGCTAAAATAGCTTAAAAATCGCTTTCAAAAGTACCCCTAAGAAAAATCGCTCTCACAAGGGGTTCCCAAATTTGCTTCCACAAGGGTCAGTGAAATTTGACCTCCCGTTCAGGTATGGACTCGACTCAAAACAAATAAGCAGCAAGTAGTCCTCAGTTATTTGCTAACATTTGCTAGCTAAAAAGCTTGGCCTAGGTTAGAAACGCCAAGCTATAAGAACGGTTTCTACGTAACTTTAAAAAATGTCGAGTGCACTCTACCGTGGGCGTTAAAGGGTTAAGCTTAAAATTAGCTTATACGTCCATAAATTAGCTAAAAATTGAGAAAATTTTCGAAAATTTGACCTCAAAAACCTAATTTTTGACACTTTTGGGCGACCCCCCAAAAAATGGGTGCTGGCTTGCCGAAAAGTGGGGGGCGAAAGTGGGGGGGCTCCGAAAAGTGGAGGGGGGAACCGAAAAGTGGGGGGCCCAACACCCCACTAAAAAATGCCAGAGATATTCAGGTTCAAATTCCCAAAATTTGAAAATCTCGGTGATTTGCCCTCAAAGGTCGTGTAGAGACAGAACGACAACAAAATTGGGGCAGACTAATATGGCAAATTTATACTGTTGGATGGCTAATATTTCAGCGCTAAAAAGACTCCAGCATACTGGCTAGTTCCTAGGCAATAATTTCTGGGAGGGGGGGGCCCCCTCTGGGGCCTCGGGGGGGCCAATTATTTCGAAAAATGTTTTTCTGATGACTTCGGAAGTCTGGGGTGCCGGCAGGCCCTAAACCTGGAGGGGGCGATTCTCAGGGGAACCGATTTGTGGGGGGCCGCACCCCCTGCAGGAAAAAGCCATGCATAGCCAGCCGTTCGTTCGTAACGCAATCTTCGGACGTGAACTGAACCATTTTCAGCTAACCGTGCTCTCAAATTCTAATTTGCTCTAACTGGCAAATACTACATTTCAGACACATAGTTCCATTACAAAAGTTGTTCACATCATGATTAGCTTTCGAATGATACCCGATTTGACTTCATTTTAGAAATTTCAGAAATTGGCTATTTTGACCAACAAGAGATCAAAAGAGCCGACAGGACAGAAAAGTACAATCTTGAACCATTTGCTTTTACCACAATGCTGGGCAGCCATGGAGAGCCCTTTGTGCCAATTTCGGTGACTTTCTAATGGATAACGAGTCAGAAATTTTTAAACTAATGTGATAATTATGAAAAATTGCTATTTTTGGCTAAACTAGCATATTTTGTGGTAAGGTTCATGAGTTCATTAACTCGATAGAAAATTATAAAGAATTCTATTTATGCGTAGAGTGCAACAATCTACAAGCCGTTTCTGTAGATTTCGTCAATCGTGCAGGAGATACCAAAATGCTTTGGAAGTCCTGTTTTTCATGGTTCAAAAAGTATCGATTTTCCAATTTTTTGACTTTGAAAGCTTCGTAAAAAATACGGCACTAACAGAATTGTACCAGAAGAGTTTTTGCACCTATGGAATGTGCTAAACACGTGTACAAACTTGTAGCGATGTATCTTGCATACAGCGCAAAAGTTTTCTGCCACGAACTTTTAACTTAACTTTCATTTTCCCATGTTTAACACATGTCAAGGTCACATTTGAAGGGGTCTACAGAACAATAGAAGCAATATCCCGCAAAACGCTCATGTCTTGCTTTGAGGACCCATTGAGACTTTTGAAAATGAGCAAAATCGGAGAAGGTAGAGTCGAAAAATAGGCCAAAAAGCAACCACACCCTTTAATTTCTAAGACTAATAATTAAGTCCCTCCAATCAAATCTGCTGATTCATTAAAAATGTCAACGAATGGTGAGTTACATACCTGTCCTTTAAGAACATTGGATACAGAAAAATAAAACCAGACACGATGCTTTGGATTGCAGGTATCAGATCTGATAAAGAGATCATACTCATAATCACTCACATATTCCACCCGACCTAAGTTTCCTAGAATAATTCAAAAAACTAAACTCTTTCAGGGAAAACTAAAAAAACACATAGCAGTTTCCATCTGAGGCACAATCTAAAAACTGTTTAATAACAGATCTCTTACAATGCCTAACTTTTTACTGCACGCAAGGAAGAAAACAGGCATTTAATGGTTTGCGCTGTCAGAAAGTCACCTGATTCAAATCTGGCATCAAAGATCAAATCCCCCTTGCGTGGCGGTCCAGAGGCCTCCGAAGGACGAACACAGAGGCGATCAACATTTCCATCGATCAACAACTCGTCTTGATCATCTTCCATCCTGGGACAACAGTACATCAGCAGCTGGAATAGTCCTAGTGTCACCTAACATGGTTAGAAAATACAGGCAAGTCCATAAGTGACACAGTTGACTGCTGAAAAAAATAAACAAAAAGATGGACAGTCAGTAATGAAATATTTATGTCTTGCCTTTATTAGTATAACAAAAGTTAATTCCTTAAACTTCATGGTACGTTAGAATTTATAGTTGTCAATGAAACTATAACTTATTTAAGATTGATAAAGGAGTCACTCGGTATTACAGCGACCAGATTGAGACTGCTTGAATTAGTCTTCTGTATTCTACTCTAGCATGATCAAAGTAATTGGAGAACTCCTGCTAAGACAGCCATTGTGCACTTAACAATACCAGAATACTTTCAGACAAAAACTTTTAACAAAGATTGGCCCAGTCAGAAAAAAATTCATAAAAAGTATAAAAAGTAAATGTTGACAGGAAAGTTCTTAGCAACGAGCACGGTCTTGTCACATAAGAAAAATACTACCAGCATTCATCCAACACATGCCTCGCCTAGCCACCACTTCATAGAGCTTAGACCTCGTTACCCTGACAACCTATCCCTAACGGTACAGAATAGGGTTATGTAACAACAGAGACTTGTGTGCAAATGAGTGGAAGAAAGTAAGTACCAAGTAAGGATGGATCTTTCAGTCTAAGCTAGGAAGGTCTACGGAAAATTGTCCACGAGCCAACTGTCAGGAAAGCCTGATTGAATTACAGGCTTTATTTGTGAGAATTTCTTTTAAAGCTGTTCAACTGTTAAGCTTTCAAACTGTGCAGAAAATTCAGGGCACCTGAGAAAAATTAAATAGTGCATACTTTTAGAAAAAGCTGCTAAAGAGAAAACAAAGTGAGAAAGAAAAGAAAAAAGACAAGAAAGAACTGAGGCTTACAGATTTTAAACAATGTCAGTTCTTAATACTAAATAGCCGTGAAATTCGGTGAGTTAAAAGCCTTAAATTCTGCTAAAAATGTTGCTAACCCCAGAAAGAATCCTAAAAGTTGACAAACAGCTAAAAAACGAACGTAACAAATAAGATGCAGGTTCTCCTTTACTCTTGCTATAGCGGCCGTTAAAATGGGAGTCCCAAAAACTGGTGCGTTTTGTTTTTTACCTCTTCGACGAAACTGGAATGCCAGTTGTTTTCTGGCCAATTTTTCAATCTGTCTGACACAAAGCCTAACTCAGCCAACGTTCAGACTATGCGAGGCAGTCAGCGATAAGTACCGCAGTCTGCAAACAACTCGCTTTATTAACACATTCAACAAACGTGCAATATAATTAGGCAACTTAGACTAAGCCAATAAAATTAATCCCCATAGGTCACACCTCCCTTGCCATAGTGGCCTTTGAAAATGCAATTCTCTATTCTATAGTTAGCTACTAGAACATTTATTAATTAATTAATTTGTTTATATTTCCGTCAAATCACAATCTTAATTTTATCCGCATTCAGTCATACAATAAACAAAAATGTAGCTTCAGTCTGCTAGCCGAATTTCACTAGACTTTGGAGTGGGCAACTTGGCTTCTTTCGGCTGGGCGACATCCTTCGCCATCGCAGACTCTTTGACATCGCTTTTTAACATTTTGGGTCGCGGCCCCTTTGTAGTCTTTTCTCTTTCCGTCCGCCAAACCATATAATTATTTATTATCAAAGCACCGATAGTTACCGCAAAAATAAGGGTTAAACCCACGACTAACAGGATCCATGTTACCTCTAGGTCTTTCGGTTCTGTAAAATAAAACAACTATGGTTGGTATGACCCACAATATTTGCATTCTTTGCACTGTATCGGTAATATTTTGGTGGCAAAAAGGTCACTGTTGTAACAAAAACAAATTATTTTTATGTTGCGTAATCATAATTATATATCAATAGCGAATTAAGGTCAATTGTGTTCAATTTTAAGACATCAGAGAGGAAAATAATTCAATGTCTTTGCCTAGTACGTAAGTAGTGCGGGTCTTTTCCAGATTACTCCTCCCCCCACTCAAAGTTCTTAAACCATGACCAATTGAGCTGAAATTTGCTGTGGGTATATTTTCGACAACGCTGAGTTCAAATATCGCAAAATTTTTCGATTTCGCGAATTTCTATTTTTTTCGATTCGCAAGGGGGACTAAGGGAAACTGAAAAATGTTTGTCGCCGATTTTGCTGAAAAGTTTCATATAAGGGGTTTTCTGGGCCGCTGAACACGAATCTGAAGTTCGTTTTTCAATTAAGCGTTTCGTTAGCTCAGCGTAAGCTTACAACTTAAGCTTACAAAAGCTTACAACTTTAGCTTATATCAAGCTAACGAAAAGCTTATTTGAAAAACGAACTTCAGATTCGTGTTCAGCGGCCCAGAAAACCCCTATATGAAACTTTTCAGCAAAATTGGCGACAAAACGTTTTCAGTTTCCCTTGTTCCTTCTAGTGCGAAAAATCAGGGCCGGGCCGTTCCTAGTCATCCGGGCCGATAAGGCCCGGCACCGGCCTGGCCCGAAGCCCGAGCCCGAAACCGGCCTAAGGCCCGGCCCGGATTTCGGGCCCGGAAACGTCCCGAATGGTCAAAAATAGTAAAAATGATTTGATGTAGGTTTTAGCAGATAATTAACATAATGATAGGAAATAAATGTAAGCTTCTAGTTTCAAGGATACGCAGTAAAATTCGGTGTTTTTCTATCCATTTATATCAATTTTACCTTTGGCCCGGGAACGGCCAGGGAAAAAATCCGGGCGTTTCGGGCCGCGCCCGAAAAAAATCCGGGCCGGGTCGGGCCGGGCTAGTCCGATCAAATCTTGATCCGGGCCGGACTCGGGCCAGGCCTCGCGAAATCGAAAAATTTTGTGATATTTGAACTCAGCGTGGTCGAAAACATACCCACAGCAAATTTCAGCTCAATTGGTCAAGGTTAAAGAATTTTGAGTGGTGGGGGGAGGGTAATCTGGAAAAGACCCCGTAGTGCATTGATGTCAATACACAGATTTTACCGGGTTTTATGTCTGCCACTTAGCATACAAGCAGCAACAAAATTTCAAAGCATGGGGAAAGTGCCAAATTTCAACGATCATTTAACTGATTTCACTAAACTAATTGAAATGCAAAATTAACACATATTAGGCGAACCCTCACCACCATGACCATGACTATGCTTTGATTCATGCGATTCAGTTGCATTAGTATTGGCGGAAGCATTACCGTGGCCAGGTGCGAGAGCAGACAAAGCTTCTACAATAAATAAAAACAATTATCAATGAAGTATACAAGTAAAATTACAAATATTATTACAGAGGTCTACACTGGAATCATCGGACCACACCACTGCTCTCCGAGCTGTAACCAGCAAACAAGGTATACACTGTTGTAGTCGTTTCGAAAGTGAGTCACAACTCACAGTTAAGAACGACCACATCCCTTCCTGTTGGTTGTCACAATGCCTAGAGACAACAAGCTAAGCAGATTCGATTAAACTATTCCACAAATGCTAAAAGTATTGGCTACTCGCCCACATATATAATGTTAAAATTGGGTGCATAAGTGGTCCCCCGAGTACTCAATTACACGTAGCAGCTTGAAAAATGCGTTTAGCTCTTCGATGATTGGCTGATTTTTAACGGCATATGGCACCTAAAAATCAACCAATCCGCGAAGAGCTAAACGCTTTTACAAGCTTCTACGCGTAATTGCCCCCCCTCCATTTCGGGGGCCCTCTTATACACGTAATTTTAATGTAAGGTGGGCGATTAGCCAATTAGATTCGTTTTAGTTCAAATACTTAAATGTAAACACATGGTTAAAAACGGTAAGTGGCGCCTCCCCTCCCAGATATTTCGACCTTAAGGTGGTGATTCCTTTTGGGCACATATTGCTGGTTGACGGGTCAAAGCAAGATGAAATTTGATGAAACTTTCCAAAATAAGTTCTTTTAGCATTCTAACACCCTCCGCGCAATCCCGCTTCAAAATCTCGAGATTTCCGTTCAGGACGGTTTCCGGGAATTTCTGACAGTTGAGCAGCAACTGCATAGTTATGACTATACTCATTTGAAAGATCTCGTTGAGCTCTCCATTTTTGCTTTTGGAAGCAACTTTATAGCTCTTCCCTAGTGTGAGATATAGCGGATTTTCTTATTTTGGCGTTGAAAACTTGTCATTTTTGCGGAATTTAAATAATCCACGATTTCTTGAGCTACGCAAGCCGTAAAATTTTACTAAGGGCGTCGATTTGAAGGTCTCGTTGAGGCCGATCATC
This sequence comes from Trissonchulus latispiculum, assembly GCA_030248195.1. Classification (NCBI taxonomy): domain Eukaryota; kingdom Metazoa; phylum Nematoda; class Enoplea; order Enoplida; family Ironidae; genus Trissonchulus; species Trissonchulus latispiculum. The sequence continues at coordinate 34,052 of JASAND010029424.1, read as the reverse complement.
CGTGGCATGATAGTCTTCCAACTGCTATCCCGTGAGCTGCTATCATAAAAAATGTAGTTTTTGCAAAAACATGACCAAATTTTTTCCAGCGATTGTGGAGCATATACTATGCAAGTTAGAAGGTCGCCACTTACTAGACGTGTTTTACACAAAAATACCCAGGGACCCTTTTTTGTTGCCCCGATGGCTGCTTTCTAGCTAAGGTGGCCGCTTGCTAAAGTTGGGAAAAGTAGGCAAGATCCAGGTTGCGCAAAGGTTTTAGCTAATTTCTTCATAACGAACAGTAATTTCATGATAATTAAAAAAGGGTCCCCATCTATTTGATAGTAGAATCGAATGATGTAGCTGATGCCTCACGAAAAAATTTACTTTAGTCTGCAAAAAATCTGGAAAATTAAAGTATTTCGAAAATCTAGAAAAATAGTTTCCGAAGACTGAAGCTAGTTGCATTGCATTCATTAGAAAGAGATAATATTAAGCTCCATTTTGATATAAAAATGACTTCTTAACTCCAAGTAATGAATGAGTAATAAGGGTTCAAAGTTGATGTCTCCAAAAGGAATCACCACCTTAATGCGTCGAGCATCTCGCGTGTCCCACTCTTCGTATTATTGACTCTTGGTGCAACCTATCTTATTGATCATACAACCTAAGGTATTGGACTGGATATTAGAATACATTTCTGTTCGACCTGCTACAAAACTTTGAATTTTTAGTTTTCCAAGGGAACCAAAAGATTTTTGATTCCAATTTTGATAAAAAGTTACATACCGTTTTTCCGGTAGCTGAAAACAATCCTGAAAACCGTTTTTGATCCAGCTTTACATTAGCTAGATATAAGCTAAAGTTTTAATCTTTATATCTAGCTAACGAAAAGCTGGATCGAAAAACGGTTTATATTTGTTCTACGACTCTGAAAACCCTTATACCTATACATTTTATCCCAAATCGTTGACAAAAAACTTTTTGGTTTCCCATTGGAAAACTTAAAAATTTTAAATTTTGCAACACATCGATCCGAAATGTATTAAAATAAATCCATGCCAAACTTGAACTAATTGGTTAAGTTGTGTGTAAGTATAAGTAAAGCACAGGTGCGCGTCTGCCTTATAGGACAAGTAATTATGTATAGCTTGGAGCCAGCCATAAGCCCGGTTCAAACCAGCGCACAAGCACAACGTCAGCAGCCAATCAGAATTATTCTGTACTGTTAATAGAAGGCGTGGCGAGGTAAAACTCGAAATTCTATTAGCTATGCTTGTGCAGTAGTGTGAACCGGGTCTAACACTTCGTTTAGTTGTTAGCCCATACGATAACATTGGGGGAATTAGTGAGGATGGACCTCAGACTAGCAAAAATGGGTACATCCCTCAGCGAAGGAACAAAGGGTAGACCCTCTCGCCAAGAAGTGGAAAAGGGGATATGCACTATGATGACCCCCTAGCGATTTGTAGCCAATAATGGCACATTTTATACCAATTCTAGCGTTTTTCAAAAATTCTTAAAAATAGCTAAATATTTGAATTTTCTGTTTTGCCTTTGGCAAAAACAACAAAAAATTTGCAATTTTTGCTAAGTTTTGGGTAGATATGGTAGAAAATATTAATGGTCACAATTTGAGCGAAATGGGGTAGGTTAGAATTTTTGACCCTTCTAATTTATGCAAAAATTATCTGCAATACACACCATACCATTTGAAGTTAGAAAAAGAATACAAATAAGAGAAAGCATTATGATAGGCAACGCAGTGAACGATGAAATCACTTAACAATTCAACCTTTATTTTGTAAATATTGCCAATTTTGCAAAAATGCTCATTATCCGCGCAAAGGACAATGGATCGAATCCGCAGATGTTATAACTTTTGACTAACAATGAAAACCTAAAAACACAGGAAGCGTGAAATATATGTCGGAGTTAAAGCATCTTCACTCATTACATGGTGTGATAAATTAAAACTACGAACTTTAATTTTATTTATTACATCATTAAACGGTAAGAATAACTGTAGCTAAAGAAGTTTCACCACATTATGATACAACAATACACACAAAACAGACAAACAAAGTTCACAGAAGAGAAAAAGAAACCTAAAACAAAGAGTTTCACAGTTCACACAGTAGTCACAACAATACAACGTTAAATAAAAACAGTCGAAGGACCGTACAAATTTTCCAGACTAGATCAGCCCAGCCTATTGACAATGTGATTAGCGGTGCATAATTATTAATTGCTTATTTTTGAACTGAATGCATGCACAAATTCATCCAATAATTATGTGGAGTGTCCAAGTGGTGTCCAGCTTTCAAATTTAGGACAATCAACTGAAATTAACTGGAAAATTGCAGCAGCCGATAATTGAAATTGTCCACAAAATAATTTACATTGCTATAACGATTGCTTGCCCAATACTTAATAAGGATCCGTCCATACAATATTGCGTTTAGTGGTCAAACGAAAACTCGAACTGTTGTCTCTGTAATGCCAAAATTCCTTTAGAAAATTTATTAACCCCCCCCACGGCTCGGCCCCTCACGGGGAAAATACCCAAAGGTCCCCTGAGCACGTGAATGATTTTTTGCAAATGATTATAATAGATATATACGTAATAATGATAGCAAGAAGCCTAAAACATTTAGACAATCTTTCATAAAATTTAGTAAAAGTAAAACACAACATAAATTTTTCGGGAAAATCCTTCAAAACATAGTAAAAAAGTGTCGGGAATTCAATAATCCAATACAGCACTATTGCTGTTCAAAACTACCAAGCAAAACATTAGACACTGTATATATCAATATAATACAATACATTAGACTGAACTGCAGAGGCGTATCCAAGAGTTTGAAAAGGAGGGTGGATTGCAGGAGAAAAAGGAGAAATTTTTTAAAAACTTCCACTTTCGCTGGGAAGATCCGTTATAGAATGCTAACTTACACCAAGTCGTTCGCAACATTTTTATATTTTTTGCACTGAAATGCTGCTGAATTTTTTCTTTTTTCCTTTGGTCAGCTCAAAAGGAGGAGGATTTCAACCCCCCCCAAGGATACGCTCGTGCTGAACTAATATATTAACTATGGAAACATGGTTTCACAGCATTAAAAAATCAGGAGTCTTAAAATAAAACCAACCATCACTATGCATTGCAAGAGGCGAAACTACGTAATACGCAGTGGCGTAGATAGGTCTTTGCTTCGGGGTGGGCGGATCTTTGGCAAGTCGGAGGGGGGGGGTCCGCGGACCGAACCCCCTCCCCCCGAAATTGAGCAATTTTTTACCGTCACCCACAATAATCGTAACTTGCGATATTTTTGAAAATAAAATTGAGTTTTTCAGATTGTCACCAAAAACGCCTGCTGAAGCTTTAATTCTTAATTAGTAAACTTAAGAAATTTTCTCAGATTTTTACCAAAAACGGCTTAATTATTAAAGCTTTTTTCAGATTTTCCTTATTCAGAACTGCTAGAGAAACTTTATATATATATATATATATTATTCTTTAATACCAAAGTTGAAAACTTTTAACTTTTTAAATTTTTTGACTGAATTGATTTTACATCTTCAGAAGTTGAGAATTTTTGATATTTTAGATATGAAAACAATTCTTTTCCAAGCATTTTCTTGCTGTATATTTCAGATCAGCAAATAATATGAGAGCTAGAATTGTACGCGTGGAAGCGCTGTGGAGAAACCAAATGTCGCAAAGAAATAGGACCCACGGGGGGCCAGAAGTTGTAGCATTTTTCAATTTAGACTCCCTGAGGAATTTTGAACACTTTCTTTATCAGTGCCACATCTGCAAGACTAAAGACAGAAACAATACGTATCAACTTGTCATAGCAGTTAGCAATATGAGTAAGAACGCAAACAAGCGAGAGTATGGGTGCACAGCCCCCAGTATAAAATTTTTATACTATTATGTTTTAAACCTATTTTTCCAGTAACTTTCGCACAAAATTGTTTTCTAGTTTGGTTCAGAGCTAGCGATTTTTTCGAGAAATTAAAGGTTAAAACCTGTATTTCAAACTACTTCGCCAGCAAAAAACGGTGCAATGTGATAAGCTCGCGCTGCGCGCGACCTTAAAAATTTTTCGCTGACAAAATTTTCAGGGGGGCAAAGGGGCTTCGGCGGGGGGGCGCCCGCCCGGGTGCCCCCCCCCCCTTATCGACGCCTATGGTAATACGCATACAAGTTTACAACTCTGCGGGTGCAAAAAATAATAAGCTAAGCTGTTACCAATTTAGGCTTTCAAAATTTAAAAATTTATGTTAAAACCACTAGCATAATTAAATGAAAAAATGTAATTAGGTAAGTAACGGGTAAAGTAACAATTGTGAAATTCTAATATTAATCCTCAGACAGACTTATATTCTCCTACAAAACCACAGTACTGAATATTTAATTTTGATTTACATTATCAAATAGTTGATATAACAACATGCAATTCTAATGTGTTAAAACTTCACAAGCGTGACGACGTCTCCAAATTGCACTATATTATATATATATACGTACCTTTACTATAAATTTTTTCTAAAGAAAACTTTCTATGTAATTATAAACAATAGCAATCGTCTCGCAGGAGACTAAAACGACTACTTATCTATCTCATTTTGACACATGCAAACAACTGCACTCAGCATAGCTCATGTCAAAAGAAACGCAGAACCAACCAGTCAAGGTTGACACTAAATCCGTTAATTACATTAGCGATACAATAGTCTTAAGGTGTATCTGTAGTTGCACAGGCAGTATGGAATGATTCCTCAAAATAAAGCAATATACATTATGAGCAAATAAAATTGGCATATGAAACTAGTAGAAAAATACGAAAAATATTTAGATTACCATATAACATAGTTATAACAAAAACACAGATTCAAAAACTAAGAAAATTCTAGGTTCGCTAACTAACAAAAACAAAACAATACCAGTTCGTATAAACTACTAAACACAGATAATATAGGTTCGTAGAAAAATTTTAGACAAAGAGATTAAATATAGATTCAAAGAAAATTAAAGAAAACGTACGTATACAAAATTTAGACACATTGCACATAACAGAGATTCAAGTCCTAGGTAAATATTATGACAATTCAAAAACAAAACAAAAAATTTCAAATTCAAGACACCAGATTCGTAAGTTAAAATTCAAAATAACATAAGTAATTATACAAAACTAGTGTCACAAAAACAACAGATAAAACAAAGATCTATATGTGATCAGGATCCGAAGATCAATGGAGTAAAAGTCTAATCCAAGTCCAGCATCGGATGAACCGTCATCATGGTGGGCGACATGGGTCAAGTCCAATCTGATGCCAGAAACGTCACAATCAATGGATTTCACAATCAGGAAAGATGACTTTCCGGACAGCGAAGAGTCATATTGGATGGAATGAACGGACCATGGGTCATGAGGCTTGATGACGACGTACTCAGTATTCCCGCATGATCAGTTCGGTGGACCTATGATGGTCACTTGGATGGGGTTCCAATTGGTTCCAAATGGTCAGGGCAAAGCACGGGTTGAAGGTGTTTTTCTCCTGTCCCGGCGGAGCGCACCCGGTAATATGGACACCGGTCCAATTTGGAGGCATGTCAATCGGTTGCTTCCGAAGGGCCGCCGGTGCCTCTTGTCGGAAGAACGGAGGTGCGGACTGACCTCGATTGTAGCGCTTGGCCGCCGCCTCTATGCGCTTCCGGACGACGTCGAGGTAGGCATCAAGACGAGCGCCGGACAGTGGGACACGGTTGAATCTGTCCTCCCAGAGCTCATCAGGGCCCGCCTGCATAAACCAAAGGCCCACTTCGGTGTACAGGGACCCTTGGATGTTTTGCCCGTTCCAATTGTCCGTATTGAACAGGAAATTATGCTTCCCGTTGAAAGTCAGATCGTCAGGTTTGAAACCACGGGGAACCCGAACACCAAGGCCCCACCAAGAATCCGCGGAAGCCTTCCCGTAATAGCTTCCGATGGTCTGGACCAGGAACTCCTGCATTTCCACGGACTGATAGAACGTGTGGAAAATGATCAGCCGCTGGGTGAGCTGATCTGGACCCGACTGCCATCGCTCGATGCGACAAGCGGGCAGTGCAGCAATGGCTTGGTCAGTGCTACGCTTGATAGCAAAGCCATCCTGATTGGGATGCTCCCTCACCAGGTCCATGACGACATCAGACTGGCAACACCAGCCTTTTCGCCCCTGATACAGGTGCTCCTTGGTCCGAAAACCCTGGTTCTCGAGCTGTTCCACCGGCAACGACACATGCGGCAGATGGTTATGCATGAACGAGAAGGCATAGTCCGGCCCCAGATAGAAGCACAGGAAATAGCCTTCGTCGACATTCGCGATGCCCTCGACGTTGGGCCGATGATATCCGAGCATGGCCTGACGGACCGTCATGCAGCGGGTCCGAAGACGCCGAGCGTGCATGTGGGCCACGTAGAAGTGCTGGGATTCGTATCGTCGAATCAGGTGCGGGTACCGGAAAAGCTCGGGCACCAACGCCGCCATGGCCAAGCAATTGGCCCATCGTGCATTCGACGAGACGCGGTTGACGGGGAAGCCTTTGAAAAGCTTCCCGTGACGATCACGATAATCCTTGATGACCCAGCGCGAATGCCAAACAGTGCGACCGCCGGTCTGTTCAGACTCCGGATCTGCCGTCATGTGGTTGGTCAGATGGCTGTCGCGGGCGCACATCCGTTGCCAGATGTGGTCCATAAAGTCCGATGGGAACCGTTGGGACACGTGGGCATTGTCCTGCATCCACTTGAGGACCTCGTCACGAAACAAGGCCACCCAAGGATGGAGTTTCTTCTCGGACGGATCTCCAGGGACGTTATGTGGAATCCACTGGAGATTGTTATCTCGACAGTAGATGATCGGATCATCAGGCCAACGGTCCATCTTGATCTGAGCGACTTCAGCCGGTGTCGGTTGCTCGATCTTAAATTCATCATAGATCGGATTCTCAGTTCCCCGAGAAACCGTGCGAGCAATGTCCCGATTGAGCATGTCACAGAGGACATTGACCAAGTAAACCCGGAATGGCGGGAAATTGTCCCTCGTATAGTTATTAGGGTATTCGGGCGGGAGTTCCCGAACCGCAGAATTACGACCATCCGGTTTCTTGATCGTTTTCACTCGTGGCACACGATAAGTCGGCGACTTCGGACGTTGCCGGCTTAAGGTGTCGGCCGCTAGGCGTTTGTCACGATTTTGACGAGACTCGACGTGATGCTGAGCCTTCGGATAGGTTGGAGGTCGACGGTCAGCGCGACGATCGCGAGACTCATGCCGACGCTCAGTCGATCGATGACGTTCTTCTGAACGGCGTTCCCGTGATGGTTGCCGATGACGGTCCTGATCACGACGACGAGCCGAAGGTGATCGTTCACGGGCTAGCTGATTCTCGTGACGGCTCGTAGACGGACGCTGACCGCGATCATCGCGAGATTCCGGTCGTTGGCCACGAGACGCTCGTGACGCTGGACGGGAATCCCGACGACGGGATGACGAACGTCGACTATGACGATCAGTCGAGTGTTCACGACGGTGGGACCGCGAATAGTCACGATCACGAGGTTCGATGGATGGGGGAGGGCGAGATGCCTCCCGACGGGGCGACCGCTGTTGACGTGATGTTGACGGTTGAGTGTCCCGTTGACCGCGATAGACGGCCTCCCACTGGTCATGGGCTGGAGAATCCAGAGGTGGTTCCTCCAGAGGGACGTAGGCCACCCGACCAGGTGTGCCGGATCGTTGACGGAGACTCACAGGTGTTGAGCGAGTCGTGATAGCGGTTGCCGTTGATGAATCCGAATCGGATCCGAAAGGACGAAATCCTCGACCTCGTCCCGAACCAGAAACACCGCCGAAAACTTCTGACTGAGAGGCAGACGCACCGGGTCTCGCTGCCTCCGCTCCAACCAACGGGGATTTTGGTGCTGACCGAGCGATGACGCTGGCCGCTTCGCCCTGGGATGACTCGACCCGACGTAGTTTCGAGCCGAATCGTGTCGCGGGGACCGTAGGTGCCGCAGGTGTGGACGGGACCGCCGTTCCCATCAGAGTCCGGATGACGGACGGACCCATCATCACCTCACTAGTTGGACGGGGCTCAGGAACCACGAAGGCGGACGGGTCCGGGGCCTGTTGGGTCACGGCCGTTAGTCCGATGTCGAAGTGTCCAGGCCGTTTGCAAAGTCCCTCATGCTCCCGCATGACCACAACCGGATTGAGTCCCTGCAGTTCCGCCAACTGCATCACCTGCATGAGTTCCGACTTCTGCTCCTTCTCCAGGAACATCGGGCCCATAAGTTGAAAAAAGTTAGTGTCCCCGACACTTAAGGAGTTCAAGGTGTTAATATAGGGCAGGATCCCATGGGCCATAGCACCACCGTCCCGTTTCCGATACAGGATGACCAGATCGGACCACCGCAAAGGAGGGCCCGAGCCATCCGTGGGGACCTCCCGGTAAACCTCCCAGAACACCGGGTTACCCTGATCCACCATCCTGAAGAAAGTTTCAGGATCATACCCTGGCGTTTCGGGGTCCGCTGGGGGTCCCACCACATAGATATGACGTTTAGGTTGATCAACGCCAATAGGTGAGTCTCGAAATAGGGCATTTAAAGTCAAAATCGATTCAGGCACCAGGATCTGGATATAGGGCTGAACCCTCGCGATGGAGACGTTGACTGACGACTGAACCCCTGATGACGGGTCCGTCGACGTGGCCAACTGGCTGATGATCACGGGCTGTTCCAACTTCCAGTGATAGAGGTCCGGAAGGTAGGTAGATGGGCCCGTTACACCACCAGGGCGTTCGCCACAAGAAACCAGAAATCGTCTGGCCTCCTGGTACGATACATGAGGAATGTCTCCATGCTGGGCCAGAATCTCGTCCACGGCCTGAGGGACCCCAGACGACGTCACGGACGAACCAGACGTCCGAGGAACCCTGATTCCTGATGCCAGCGAGGCTAGTCGAGCCCGCTGTTCATTCGTCATCGGTGGATGCCAACCGGATTGAAGGGCTGGATTGGCCATCGTCAGCCTGGGTGCGCATGATTCCAGAAGGGTCGGTTGAAATGTGCCCTGTTGACGTTGGGCATCTTCGTCCGTAGGTGTCGGTTCTCGGCGCTCGACCTCTTCTGATGGCTGGTCTTCGTCCGCCGCGTATTCTTCATCGGATACCTGAATGACCTCCGGTTCTTCAGTCTCCTTGGCCAGGTTCGCAGCTTCTTGCTGACGAACAGAGGACCTCGTTCGGCGTGGGCTCGTGGTGACCGCAGTTTGCGCCGGCTGGGATGACCCAGCCGTCTGATAGGTCGGACGATCCTCCACATAGCGGTGACCACCAGAGTAGGTCACCGGAGGCTTCTCCTTCTTCCGTGGGTCACCAGTCCCTTCCTTGTAGTGAGTCAATGGTGGAAGCTTCTGTGGCAAGGGCGGTAGTTTCGTCTCCTTTTCCCGTCGTTGGGCAGCCTTCCGTGCTTCCGCCAATGATTCCGGCTCGTCGGCCACCGTCTTCTCATTGGGAGGGGTGGATGACCACCCAGACTCCTCATCTGACGGTTGATCGTCCTTTCGTAGAAAACGGTGCGCCGAATCGGGTGGTAGGTCCGTTGGCGTGTCATTCGGATCCGCATGATGATGGCGGTTTGCGACGATCGCATACCAGTTGAAGTCCAGACCTTCATCACGTCGCCGTTTGGTCATGAACTTCAGTTCGTAGAAGTTGGTCAGCAACTCCATCAGAGGCACCCAGGAAACCTCTCGCAAGGGGTGGGTAGCATTACCACCCTCCGCTTCGTGGACAGACAATGACCATGCGAAGCTCCCTTTCAGGTACTTCACTGATCCACGTTTGATAGTCAAATTCCGTCGGCATTCCATCTGACGGTCATGAAGAATCTGCGAAGCCGCGTGCTTTCCAGGGGTGAACATTCTGGCCTGGGCAAGTGGGCCTATTCCCAGTTCCGCTTCCTTGTTGATCTTCGGCCATAGATTTGGCGAGAAGGTGTACCGTGCGCTGCTCAAGTAGATCACCTGGATCCACTCGTCCGAGGGCAAGGCATTTGCGACCTTGACCAAGCAGGCATAGATGGCCAAAATGTCAGCGAGGGCGTACGTCGCTTCCTCTACAGTGGGCCAGACCATACACCCATGAAAGTCCACTGGTCGCAGTCCTTTAGGAGATGGCACATCGCAGTATTCACAGACCTTGCTCAGGGAGTGATGGGTATTGACGTACGATTCCTTGGTCGTGTCGGTGATATTTTCCCAAGGGACCTCAGGAACCGTCGGATCTTGCCGTCGCCGAGCCTGAATATAAGGCACGGACTGGGCGACGATCGCTCCAAGTTCGGCAGCATAATTCTCCATGCCAGTGAGACCACAGAATTTGGCCAAACGTAGAAAGTCGGCCTGACCACCCGCAAATACCATATAGACTGGCTCCGGTGGGTGAAGAATGATCTTCAAGGCATAGAGGACTGCATAATAATCCGTGAGTGATGCCAGGATTTCGCTGACCATGATCATGAAAACCTTCGGATGTCGTGAAGGAACTGGTCCAGCGATCTGAATGATGGTAATGGCGGCATCCTGTTTATTGCCGAACTGAGTGTAAGAGCCGCCTTCAATATCCATGGCGATGACGCCAGACGCTCGATACGTTTCCAGAATGTCCGGAATCGCATCGAATAGACCCTGGAGGGTTCTGATCAGCCGTAAAGGTTGAAAATTGTCCGGCAAAGTCAGATGATCTTTGCTGAACTGAAATGACTTCTCCGGGTTTGCAATCGCCTGAACGTCACTAATGGCTTCCGTAAGGCAGGCTTCAGGATGTTGAGTGTCGTACTCCTTCTCCCTGTTCATGAGCACCAACTTCAAATAGTGCTGGAAGGTCTCGATGCCAGAGAGGTGTTCCTTGGCTCTTTCCTGTAGATTACCAGGAACTGCCTCAATCTCCTCTCGTGATGGAAGTTCATAGCTGAGAGCGGTGGCTCTCTCCTGTGGTGTCATCAATACTATGTGAGGATAGTTCGGCAGGACATGCTCGTGTCCTTCGAGGACCAATGGGACGCTCTGAGCAACGTCATCCATTCCTGCCGCTAACCGTGGCGATGATGCGTCGAACGCTCCTGCCACTTTCGCCAATGAGCCGTCGGTGTCTTCGTTGACTTCCTCCAGGACCACGAGCTGACCGGCTTTCAGTTGAGCATCGGCCACTTCACCCATGGAGGCCTTCTGCAGGGTAGAATCGCTAGCCTTTGGTGGTTGGTCGGTGTCCAGGTCCACCACGACGGGTTTGGCCGATGACGGCCCCGCCTTTTGCTGTTTCGCTGCAGAACGTTTGCTTTGCTTCGATGGCTTTCGTGATGGCTCATCAGTTTCCGTAGCAGACTGAGCTGACTGGGCACCACTAGAGTTCTTCCTAGAACCACCACGGTTCCTCTTCTTAGACTTAGATGTAGTTGAAGTTGACCGAGATGACTCGGCAACTGAAGAAGCAGCGTCCTGAGAAACTGTTGACTGATCATGGATCTTCTGTAGAACCAACAGCTTCTGGCTTTGTAGAAAAGCCATTTGTGCCTCAATGTCCTTGAGGGACAAATTTGATCCAAACCCTGGATTAAGGGGGGTAGTGTCTTGACTTGTTCCCGGCGCGCTTGTGGAACAAGTTGATGGTGGACTGCTCCTTCTTGCTAAAGCACAGGGCTTCTTCCCGTTGGGAGCCGAGCTCCGAGTGTCCGAATCTTCATCAGCGTCGCCACTGGCAGCAACTGCCGACCGCTTGGTTCCCTGGGACGTCGGACCGACAGGATTCTGATGTTCGGGCTTGCCAGTTGGAATAGGGACCTGGCGTCCGCGGTCTGTACGGTGGCCTGTCGTCGTGGCCGGGCAGTCCCGCGCTGCAGTCGCTGGGTCGTGGCCAACAGAGCTGGACTCTGTAGGCTCGCCAGAGACCTCAGGCAAAGACTGAGGATCCATCTGCCCGGGGTTAGATGAACCCACTGGGGACGGGGCTTCCGGTTGGCCTCCCAGACGTGATGACACGCTGGAACGACCCGTGCCCATCCGGTTTTCGTCCGAGGCGACCACGGCACTGTACGAATCCGAGTCCTGATATGATATGGGATCCAATTGTTTGAACAGTTCCGATAACGGGCTCGTTGACGATGCGGGCACCTGGAATGTCTCGGGCACACAAGTGGGAACTACTGGATGTTGTCCCATGGGGTGGTCAGATCCCAAGTCCTCGACCACGGATTTGGGTTCCTCTGGAGGGGGAAACTGCTCCAAATCCTCGGTGTCTGGCGCCTGGTCTTGGGCTGAACCCTCACCAACCATAGGATCATGTCCGGGCTTCTGCTTTTTCTTGAGCTGCAAATGCATGGGCCTTGGACGATCGAGTGCGATGGTTGAGTCGGTACGCTGGACATTCCTGCTGATCAGTGGGCTGAACCCTCTCACCATCACCAACGCTACAGATGGTCTCCATGGGCTTTGATTGAGTGTCACCGTCCTCGACCGCTTCCAAAATACGCACGGCTCGCATGAAGATATCATTAGGCCTGCGATGGTCCCAATTCTCGGCATCGGCGAACAAACTGGCCACTTTTGCTCGCAATGCCGCTTTGAGTCCTCTAGAGGCCCGCTCTACGACCTTAAGCTCGCGTTCCTTCAGCTCAGCCGACGGAAAGGCTTTACAGGCGAGGGACCTCAGCTCGTTGAGATAATCCAGGCTCGATTCCGATGCGAGTTGTTTCCGTTCGAAGAATTCCCGAGCATATTTGTCGGCCGATTTGGTGACCGGCTCATACAGCTGATGAAGAATGGCCACCAACTCCTCGTAGGTTCCCATGGTCTGTCCTTCCAAGTCTTGCTTGACCGCATCATCAAGCAGATACCACAACAATGGCCGTTTGAGATCAGCCTCGGCTCCACTTGCCTCCCAAGTTGACTCAAACATCTTCAGCCATGTTGACAATTTGATGACTCCTTTCCGTCCTTTGAACTTGGAAATTGACTTGAACCATTTGGTGTAGTCATTCAACATCTGCACTTGTTGAGGCGTCATTCTGACCATGTTGACCGACCCACCGGACGATGGTCGTCGCGGTGGGGTGACAGTCGGCCGAACCGGCTGTTCCTGTGATGGCTGATGACTGGTTGATGGTTCCATTGGTCCCAAATGATCAGCTGGACTGGTTTCCGGAATTGACGACATCAAAGTCCGACCACCAGCATGAACCCGATGACCGGTCCGTCCACCACGAACCGATGGTCGCAAGATATTTGGTCTTCTGGTCACCGGTGATGAGGTTTGTGATGGGGTTGACCAAAGGTCCGGTCGCAATATCTGGTTATTCACGACGGTCGTGTTCAACGTGATCACGACTGCTCCCTCAGGGCGTTGGGCTGGGCCCATCTGTCCCCTGGTTGTCGTTTGTGAGGGCCGAGGCACCATAACTTGCTGTTCCATTCCTTGGTTCGTTGCTACGGGGGTGATGACACCCGCGGAACTCCGTGATGGACTGGGCTGATGAGACGGTGAAGCCAAAGCCTGAGTCCCAACGTCAAATGATGGGTCCCAGGACAGCCTATGCTGTGCTCCCGAATCCATGGCCCAATTGTTCAGTGCCGCCGTTCCAAGCGAGAACTCGTGCTCCAAATCGATTCCGAGGTTCTGGAACACTGAATTGACCAGGTCGTCCAAAGGTGGCAATCCAGGCATCGCCGCAGCTCCCAGGGCCGTCATATCATCATCAGATTCTTGTAGAGCCTGCCCACGGTCCGGGGACGAACCCAAGTCCATGCGCTCCTCAAGACCGATGACGGTCTGGTCCCCGGGACTCGACTCAGAACTCTGAGGAGAGTCCCTCTGTTCAAATCCAAGTTCCTTCCAGCTCAATGTCCTGTTCATTTCATCACTGAAGTTTCGTGTCTGAGCAATTGGACCATCAGAATGGTTGTCATCCAGAGAAACCAGGCTTGATGCTGCTGTCACAAAGGCCGAGTCCGATGACGGACCCATTCCAGATGATTCAGGCTCAGATAATGTGGTCAGAGAACTGGAGATTGTTGGATCCAGAGAAGGGGCACTGCTTTTCCGAGCAGTCCCCGATGCCCAGCCACTCTTTTTTCTTCTCAGATCCGCTGTCGTGGCAGAACTGGACCGGGGGCGCATCCTCTGCACCGGTTCCCGGTCGTTGAACGACCCAGAATTCGCTCTCGACGTGGAGGGCAGACATCCCATGCAGTCCAAATGGGAGTCTCCACGATGTCCAGTCACCGAATAGGGTTGGTGACGTAGTTCCCGTTCTTTCAAGCGTAGGCTTGAGCGCTTTTGATCCATATTGAGTTGCACTCTCTTCTTTTTCTAAAAGGTCTTTTTGAAAATGACAATTAGTACAACCCAAAAATATTCTTAGGTACCCCAGAAAAATACAAATGTATACGTATATAAACAATTGTACAAAATACGACAAATTGATATAAATTGTGGCAAATAAATACTATTTTTGGCCTGAAAAAGAAACAATTACCAAAATTAACCTAAAATGAAGGGGATTAGACAAGCAAAATCACCAACACAAATAAAATTATCACAATAAAATTATTTGTTAATTAGGTACGAACTTTGGAAAAAATTCCTAACTCAAATCCCAAAAATAGCCTTAGACTAACTCACCCCAAAAATAAATGCTGTATTAGAGCCTAAATTGAGGGAGAACCAGGTACACAGTTATACACGTATACAAACAGTCAGACCCTAGAGAAAAAAATTTCAGATTTTTGACCCTAGGGGGGATTTACCTACCTAAGAAAATTGGAAAAATTCGTGCGCTGAACGCGAAGAACTACGGGGGGAACCCCAACGAAACTAAAACAAAAACAGACAGAAATTTGAAAAAATTTTACGAAGGGGTTCAGGCAAGAAATCCCTGAGCTCCTGGCAGCCTAATGTAGCGGGGCTAGTAGGTTTGCCTACGTACTAACACCGTTACCACGCCCTGACGTAGCGGACGCGGAGACCGTGGCACAGATGGATAACAGACCGACTACAGGAGACGGTCGGGACAGCCTCGCCAGACAATATACGCAGGGGTAATCCGATCCTAAGGGCGAGATGACTCGCACTCTCACTCACTCAGAATTGAACTACCTACCTAACAGGAGCTCAGTTAAGACTAAACCTTACTAAATACACTTTAATAAGAACAGAACAACAAGTATTATCAGTAATAATAATAATAACAATATAAAATATAGGGATGACCCTCAGACAAACACACAAACAAACAACAATTAACTTACAGTTACTGGAGCTGACGGGGGTCAGCCAACGTACCAAATGCTCTGGGGAGAGCTGGGGGAGACACAGAATATTTACACAGTAAAATAGGGGGAGAAACACAAGCGCACGTAACGACAGAAATATACAGAATAAAGGGGGGAAGCGAGTGTTGGGTTGGACCCTCCCACGAGCGCCCCCTAGTGGACTTTTCCCCCAATCACGTAGCTCCCAAAGTCACGAGGGGGGGAACCCACCCAATCCCACGCATACACGTTGGGGGAGCTACGTGACTTGCAAACGTGTCCCAGCCCACAGTGATGATGTTATATGAAGCCAAGCGGGTAGCTAGCCTAGCTACTACCGCCAGCAACGGAAAGGTTGACCATGTGTCACCTTGATCCGTTACATCTCCCCAGGGCTCGCCATCCGAACTCGCGAGAGGATCACTGCACAAATGGCGAACTGGTACGTGAGCTGAACTCTCAACAAGTAAAAACAGTACAGAGCAATGATGCTACTAGTACAATACCAACACAACAATTAACCGCAAGTCAAAAGCCATAAGCTCTATTCTAAACCAATCTAACAAGTGTAGAAAAACACAAAGAAACAAGTGATTAAATACTACATAGCACAGTTGATTAAGCATATACTAGGCACCATGAGATGCTAGCAACAGTCAAAAATTAAAGCACAAAATAACAAAGGCATACGTACGTAGTAGACAAAAATACACGTATTAAAATAGAACCGTATTAATTAAACTGGGATTGTATGTAAGTAACTTAATATGAAAATACAGATGACTTTCCAACGATAACTCATGGGGAAGGTGAGTTACCCTCCTTTGGAATGTATAGTCAAACGAGTGTGTTAATAAATGTTAACAAAAGAGAAGAAGTTGAACTTTCAGATAAAATATTAATTAAAGTTAAGTTAAACCAAGCTGAGCTAGGGTTTATCAGGCCGTCGCTCAACAAGGCAAACTGCCTATGATAATAATAATCATAATAATAAAACAACCATAGAAAATACACACCGTTAGGTGGAGGTCCTATGGGAAGAAAAACCCACCCTCCCTAGGTAAAATTTTGTATTTTCATATGACGATAATCGTCACTGGGTTTTTTCGACAATATTTGGCATAGATGTATATGGCAGTCACAACAAATAAGGCAGTATGGAATGATTCCTCAATAATAAAGCACTGTACGTATTATGAGCAAATAACATTGGCATATAAAACTGAAGCGAGTGTTGGGTTGGACCCTCCCACGAGCGCCCCCTAGTGGAATTTTCCCCCAATCACGTAGCTCCCAAAGTCACGAGGGGGGGAACCCACCCAATCCCACGCATACACGTTGGAGGAGCCACGTGACTTGCAAACGTGTCCCAGCCCACAGTGATGATGTTATATGAAGCCAAGCGGATAGCTAGCCTAGCTACTACCGCCAGCAACGGAAAGGTTGACCATGTGTCACCTTGATCCGTTACGAAGTGGTGACTGTAAGAAATAATTATATCTTCAGAGTTTGCTTTAAAACTATATGTTTTTCGACAGTCCCATATATTTCAATCGTTGACGTGAAAAGCACCACTTCTTCAGTCACTCACACAGATCTTTGGGCTTTTACATGCCGTTGAACAAATGCAAACCATACAAGCAGACTGCGCTCGAATTTTATAACCTAATTTGCATAGTGCAATGTTTTCAAGATTTCAAGATTTTATTTCAACCCAGGGGGGCCTTGTGAAAATGATTTATGCAATAAGCATTGCTTCAAATAATTGTCCCCCATTGGATAAGTTTTGTGGAGACATTTGAGTTAACCTTCAATTTTAATAAATAAAAAATAACCGTTGACACGGTATTGTGTAAGGTTCATAACTTACTGTGGCGGCCCCCCTCGAAAAAAACTTAAACAGAAGTGAGGTCAGTGCTGAGCATAGCATACTATTGCAACGTTGTCAAAATGTAGTTCATTCAGAACCAGAAACAATTACAGCTATCTCGCCTTTAGGCGAGATAAAAACAGGTAATGGTGGAAATAAAATACCTGTACAGAAGGGAAATAACGACCTTCTCTCATTGCACAACAGTCCAATATCTGTGAGGATAGAAAACAACTACTTTCTGGGTGGTCTTGTTTCGATTACCCCTCCTCTCAAATTCTTAAAACTTAACCAATTCAGATAAAATTTGAGGAATCTGAAGTCGTTTATAGATTTAGCCTTTCGTCAGCTCAGCATAAGCTTGTATCTCAAGTTTACAACTAGGTATAGCTTATACTCAGCTTACCAAGTCGAATCAAAAACGGGTTTCGATTAGAGTTTTGCGGACCAGAATTCCCTTTCGTTTCCCTTGGTCTTCTTTTACGATTCACAGAAATCTAATTTCGTGAGATTAAAATTTTTTGCTATATTTGAGCTTAGAGTGGTTGTAAACATGACCCAATTCAAATTTAGCACTGATCAAGTTACACGAATTTTAGGGGCGGAGTGGGTTATTGAGAGTATACCTCTTTCTGCACGAGCGCAAAAGCCCGGCCAGCTAGTGGTTTGCGTACTCGTCAATCGACTGATAATGAATATCTGGATAGCTATGTGGACTGGATGTAGAGTGTGAGAACAATATGCGGGATTTAGAAAAAATTAGATATGTTCAAGAGAATAAAATCCAAAACCCCTTTGCAATACTCATTTAAATCCCAGCTGAATGTCTAAAAGCCTAAACTGTGACCAAAATGGCTTGCTTGGAAGATGGGCTCTTGCACAGCCAACGTCGGTTTCCCTGCAACTTTCCTGTTCTCTATTTGGACAATTGTTCAGGACAAACTTGATGTGGCCCAACAAACAATAAACTATTAGGTTTAGGTCTCCGAGTTTCTGCATTCTTTCGCCAGCCATTACTGGTGGCCTTTAATAATGTTATTGGTATATATGCTACGTTCAAATTGTGTTCCCGTGCAAACTGTAATTTGCATGATGAAATCGTGCAAGGCACAATTTGCACGGTTGCTTTTCGTGCAAATTGCAGTTTGCATGGAAATGCCGTGCAAATTATACAAGAAGACCCCTAAAAGGTGTATCGTTCTGCAAATGAGCATAAATAATGCATAAATTTAAAGATTGGTTAATTATAGGCAATTTTGACGGACCCGCAACTCGGCAGGATTGATATTTTGCACTACATCTACCAATACAACGTTTAAGCTACCGGGTTGGAGGGGGACCTTTAGTGGGTAGCCCATGGCAACCAGCAGACCTCTTTTTTGGATTCGAAAACAAACTTAGTGTTCGCTAAAATTTAGTGTCTTTATGGAATTTTCTGTCTGGTTTCCGCTGGTGTTTCTTGCCGTCTTGGGTAACCGGTGAAGGCGTCAAGCCGGCCGGCTCGGTCCATATTTTCCAGGCCGGCCGCATCGACCGAATCAGCTATCAACTGGTTACTTCCCCCAAACAGGTTTTAAAATTCAAGTCAAATTCAATAATGTACTTTTCTCCTGCTGCTCCACAAGCTTTAAGCTGAAACATGCTTATTCAGCAGTTGGATTCTTCAAGTGGAGGAAAATGCCTGCCGGTTTCTAGTCGCCAACTTTTTAACATTCAGAATGCACCACGGATTGATATTCTTTCGTGTAAACTTTTTATCAAGCCTAATGAAAGTTCCAAATTTGCAGGTGCTCTTCTGCTGCTCGAAATCAATTTTCTATTTTCTTGCCCAAAAAATAATATTTCGTTTTTTCGTCAAGCTTAGCATCTAAGCTGTTATAAAATGTTTCTCTCTGCAGTAACACAAAACGAACAAGAAGCGGAGAGACGAAGGCCACGGATAGAAAACATGATCCCCAAGCCAGAACAGACGTACAATTATTATTAGCTACTCGTAGATTTAGTAACCGCAGTCACCCCAAGGTCAAGCTCAGTTGTTTTCTCAAACTGAACTGATATTGACCCCCGCGGATTAATAACGACTAGGAAATGTTGAAACTCTAAATGACTTGTTTGGGGGGCAATGGCTGCAGAAGAAAGGAGGGGGTGGTCAAGCTCAAATAGAAAGTATTTTTGAAGGTGATTTTGCCTATCTCAAAAGTAAATGTTTAAAAAACGAAAAGTCTGTATTCAACTTATATAATTTGTTTTTGGTGTTGTTGTAGTAACGTTTCGTTTCTGACACAGTTATCTTAGCGGATCTTTGTAATTAGTATTTAGTATCAATAGTAGTTGTTTGCATACATGTGCTTGGGGGGGGGGGGGGGGGTGGGGGGGGGTTTCACCCCCCCCCCCCAGACCTGAGCTCACCCCCCCCCAGAGGGGTCCCTCACCCCCCCAGAATCCGAATTTCTCCGGTAAAAAACCGGAAAAATCCGGTTTTTCGGCGGCCTTCGGCCGCCCTTCACCCCCCCCAGAACTTCCCCTCCTGCACATGTCTGGTTGTTTGCCTGAGTATAGAATGCCGGTATGAAGAGAAGTGAGGTTATTGCTACCGGTTTCAGCCAGGTTGTCATCTTGTACCCAGTTTCATAATCTGAATGATATGCCCCCTTTTCACAGGAATTATATACAAACAACAGTTTTCCAGATTTTTTCAGCATTTTAGAATTACAGTTAAAAATTAAATTTGAAGTTGCATTCCTGTTCCCCCGACTAAATGCTGTAAGTTCAAAAACAACAATCGCCACAGCACAGAAAAGTGTAAAATGCATAACTGACAGGCTTTAAAAGTTGCAACCAATCTTCCAGGCTGCCAATTATGATCTGCTCCCAAATGTTGCTGAACTAATTTGCATAAATACAGATATTCTTGAAAATTGAATTTCCGGATTAATAGTTTTAGGGGGGGGCAATGAAATCATCAGCAAAACAGGTAATTCGAGTGATGCGGGGGGGGGGGGGTGAAAGAAAAATTAAAGAGCATGCAAATACCCAGCAGAACCTCGAAACTGGGAATATGAAACATTAAACTGAACAAAAAGTAAATTCCTTTGGGTTGAAAAACAAGCATATCCGAAAGTGAAAGCATGCCCCCTTCGGTTAAAAAACAAGCACAGCAGCATACGAGGCCAATGCTGAAGATAGGCTTAGTATGGCATGAGAAGGGCTTCCTTCCTTAGTGTAAAACATAGCTATTTTCCGTGTAAGCAGTTCTGCCTCCAGGCAGAACAAAAATGACATCTGAAGGTAAACCTTGCAATTTTAAAAACCTTGTAAATTTTTATAATGTACTGTATTTCCTCAATGAACAAACAAAAATGAACATGTTTCCTTAAGTGAAATACGGAGTGAAATAGAAATTTTTCTGATTTCACTTTTAAGAGAACATGCTCACTTTTGAGAACCTGTTCCCTTATGACAATTTCCAGTTCCACTGAGAGGCGATTATCGATTTTACATTTTATTTTGTATAATTGCTTTTGTTATTTTTATGGTATTATATAGTGATTACTTTCTTTTTAAGACAACTAAAATTTCAGCGTTCGCTGACCAATTCTTAGTAAATTTTACGTTTAAAGCAATTTTTCAATTTATGCTTCATTATTTTTCTGACCACTTAAGAGAACAGGTTCTCTTAAGTGGGTGTTCCCGTAAGCGCGAGAATACGGTATATATCTTAGAAGTTAGTGACTACAATACATGAAATGATGATAAAGATAAAAAATTATAAGAAAGGTTACAAAGGATTTTAATTTGTGTACCGGATAAGAAGCAATGGTTCAAAGTAGATTCCACGAAAAAGATTCATCACCTTAAATGGTATGCAATGCCAGACAACATGCAGTCTTCAAAATTATTATAATTTGCACGATCTCATCATCATTACAATTTGCACGAAACATATATAACATATATGAGGCTTTCACATGGGTTTATAAACAGCCTCGGCATCGAAAGTCAGTCCATTACTCTATAATCTGCGGGCAGAGATTAAATTCACAAATTGACTGATAAATTCCCCTATATTGATGCTGTTTATGGCTAGGGATTGTCCATCAAGGTGTAGTACATAATTGGAGCGTTTTGAATAAAATCGTTTGAATGTGTGTGAAGGGATATGCGCACCGGAATATGCGAGTTACGTAGTAAATATAGGATTAGTATCACGGACACCTCGAAAGTAACTTATTAATCGGTTACTCATATAGCAGATCTAAATGCCTTTTCACTAAATAGTGCAGAGTAGAGTTAAAAATATGTCTTAACTCCACTAAATTTAGCCATTCTTTGGTTTAACTCTCATGAAAAGGATATAGTTGAATATAGAATGGATATATAGTTGGATATATAGTTGGATATAGTTGGATATAGAAAAGAGTTCATAATTCATCTATATTTAAGAAGAAGAGTAAGCCACTAGAGGGCTTCTCTTCTTGGCATTGCGTAACGGTGCTCCGACCACAATGTCGCGAATGTTCCCCCGTTTGGTGGGGGAGTCGACAAGCAAACCCGCTCCCAGTTTGGAGGGGGGGTAGCCAAAAGGGGTCCCAGTTCCGTGGGGAGGAAGGGTAGGCAGAAGCGGGTCCCCGTTTGGGGGGGGGGTCGTCAAGACAGGCTAGGAATGGCTGAATCTGATTGGCTACTTGCGATCCCCCCCAAACGGGGACCACTTTTGCTTATCCTCCCACCAAACGGGGACCCCTTTAAGAAATGCAGTGAAACTACCCAGAAACTCCTCTGATCAACCCCCCACCAAACGGGGATGGGGTCACTGCAATCTGATTGGCTGTTGGCTACCTCCCCCACCAAACGGAGACCTCTGTTCAGCTACTCCCCCTCCCAACAAACGGAGGGGGGTAGGGTGCTGTCGATTTGGCCGACCCACCACCAAACGGGGGAACATTCGCTTATTGTGGCCGGAGCACCGTTACGCAATGCCAAGAAGAGGAGCTCTCTAGTTGCTTACTCTCCCTATAATATATAATGCAATTATGCACTCTAGGTTATATTTAAATTGTTTAGCTCCACCAAGAGTGCAGTCTGTCTACATAAGAGTATGATAGCTGGTATATGTTATCAGCGTGACACATTATCATGCTCGCTTAACGGCTGACCCCCCCTCCGCGGCAAAGTGAATCAAACACATTTGCCCGTTATGCGCAAATATAATTAGGTGCATGATGGTCGAGTAAAAGCATTTTTAAATGATAGAACCAAACTCACTGCTGAAAAGTCTGCATGATTTGATTTTCTAGAAATAAAATTTTTAATTGTTAATAAGTTTCCTTGATTTCTGAACTTAACAGATATAATGAAATGACTAGTAATCAGACATGTGCAGGAGGGGAAGTTCTGGGGGGGTGAAGGGCGGCCGAAGGCCGCCGAATACCGGATTTTTGCGGTTTTTTACCGGAAAAATCCGGATTCTGGGGGGGGGGGTGAGGGACCCCTCTGGGGGGGTGAGCTCAGGTCTGGGGGGGGGTGAAACCCCCCCCCCCCCCAAACCCCCCCCCCAAGCACACGTATGCTAGTAATTATTAATAATTAAAAATGTTAGTAAACTTGTGTAATATTTTTAGAGTTTAATATTTTGTGTTTTACCATCACGAAGTTGAAGTTTTCCAAAATGGCAACATCTCCGTGGTTAGTATGTTTAGCCTCCGTACTGGTGGGGCTATTTTTCGAGGATCATGTCTGGGGGCAGAGTCAGATGGAAATGTTGGATCCGATGGCTGAGGCGTTGGGTATCACTCGATCTGAATTAATGATGATGGGAATGAATCTGGGATTGATGTCAAAAATGTCAGAATTGCAAAATGCCTTCGCCGACAAAGATCCAACAAAACTAGACTTTGCAGAAGTTAAACGAATCCTTGTAGAGGAGGTTGGCGTGGACGAAGCCAAGTTGAACGCTGAATTTGAGAAGTTGGGCTTAAGCGAGGCAGAAATCGAGGCTAGGGTTCGTGCTGTTGCTGCTCAGTCAAACATAACCGTTGATGAGGCAAAGGTGATGGCAAGCGCGGCCGCTTCTAGTGGTGGTGCTGGTATGGGAATGGGAATGAGCGCAGGCGGTGGTGGATCAAATCAAGAAAAGAAGTCTAATCCATCAGGAGGAGTTTCTGGGTTAGAGGTCAACTGGCCGTATGTGGCTGCCTTGCTATCGTTTGTGATAGTAGTGAAGGCCATGAATGCTGGTTAGACAACAACCGATCTTGTTTACTCTTTCGAAGCTTTATGTAGCT
Source organism: Trissonchulus latispiculum (assembly GCA_030248195.1). Taxonomy (NCBI): domain Eukaryota; kingdom Metazoa; phylum Nematoda; class Enoplea; order Enoplida; family Ironidae; genus Trissonchulus; species Trissonchulus latispiculum. The sequence goes on along the minus strand of JASAND010029424.1, from coordinate 10,556 downwards.
AACCCAGACTAAATGTTTATTGACGCGTCGGCTTTTAATAGTTATACATTTTTACTTTTAACTCCTACTTTAACTTTAAGTCCACTAGTGTAAGTCTCGAGAGTGTAGCGGACATTAAAACCTGTCGGCAGTGTAAGTTTAAAGATTACTGTAGTGTGCAATAAAGCCGGAGTGTTGTTAAGCCTTCGTAATATTATCATGCATAAAAACCCCATTAATGCGATTTTATCAAGATGAAAATTATCTCTGTACGATCTTTATGCAAGCAAAGCTTACATTCTCATTTACGCAGACAAGATCATGAGTCCAGTCGAACTAGTGGGCGGTTTTAGAGATCTAGAGTCTGATTAGAGAAACCACCTTTCCAACAGTAAGGATTATGGTCATTTCGGATCAGTTTCAGCTAGTTTCAGAAAAGTCAAGAAGAATACGGGATTGAACGGGAGTGATTGAAAAGGGGTGAGTTCCAGTTTGGAAGAAAGCGGGGGAACCCCCAACCTCCGTCCCGTCCCCAAGCACACATAAGACACACTACGCTTAAAGTTGCAGTCTTGTTGAAGTTTGGGTGCGCGTGCCTATGCTCAGAATAGAATTCGGAACCAAAAAACCTTTGCATTCAGTAATACGAGAAAAAAGAGAAAAATCTCATACTCCGGTCATTTCCGTTCATTCTTCGTTTTCTGTTTTTCCCAACTTTCAATAATTTCAACCGTTTAGTCTTTTTACAAGATCAAGATCAGTCAGAAGCGAACCCACACCAAATTTTAGCTTCGTTTGATTATAATTTACAGCACACTGTATTTTGTATAGGTACATAGAAAGAAGGTTTCAAGAAATCGCATTCTAGACAAGTACATAAGTATTTCAGAAATGATAAAATGAAACAATGTCTCAATTTATCCCATATCAGCTCACAGTGAGCCTCGTGAAATCGTATACAACACATTATAGTCTTCCGACTTGTTTCGCATTTTGTTTCATGTACACATATAATAATAATGGCTTCTAGTCTTCAGTGGTCATAATGTGACTTGACAGCACCTGTCGTTTTCTTTGATTGTACCAAAATTCCGGATCCACAGCAAGTCTTGGGAAGGCATGGAGGGTGAAATCAGTTGCGTCACGATTGATCGACGTTCCACCTGATTGGCCAGAATTAACAAGGCCCAGAAAACCATAACTGAATATCAACCAGGATATCGTAATCATTGTAATCATGCTGAATATACTTACTAAAGACAGTAAAACACAATTTAGCGAATAGCATACGTTCATTAATTCAGAACAATTAATCGATATACAGTACACCACTGCTAGACTAGACAAGCCTATGTTACCTGTTCACACTGGTGCACGTGCCATATTCAATTATGGATTTAATAACAGAATGGCGCTGCTACTTCACTCCACAAATCTAAAAGCCATGTTTAATTAGAATTTAACAGCTTTCTGTCCGTGGAGTCTAATACTAATTACTAAGACTAATACTTTTCTGTACATAACTTTTCGTAAATAATACTTTTCCGTAAATCGAAATTCTGCTGCATCCTCTTGGTCGTCTTACCCCTGTTTTCTGTCACGCAGAACATTTTAAGAAAAACAAAAATTATTGTTAGAATATTATTATTTGTTAAAGGTTGTAAAGGATACCAACAATGTCATATCAAAAGTGCATAATTACATATATATAAGAAGAAGAGTAAGCCACCAGAGGGTTTCTCTTCTTGGCATTACGCAACGGTGCTCCGATCACAATACGCTAATGTTCCCCCGTTTGGTGGGGGTAGGGGTCGCCAAAAAGAGGTCCCCGTTTGGTAGGGGATCTTCAACAGCCAGTCAGACTCAGCCAATCTTAGCCTGACTTGCGACCTCTTTCCCCAAGCGTGGAGGGAGCCCATCGTGTGGCCTTTCGGCTCCAGGTTATCTAACCTCCATTAAGGGCGGGGTCACTTTTTTGCCGATTTTTCGACCATCTCCGATTTTGCTCATTTTCACATATTTTGTAGTCCCAATGGGTCTGCGAAACAAGACAACAGCGATTTGCGAAATATTGCTTCTATTGTTCTGTACAGGCCCTCAAAGGTGACCTCGACATGTGTTAAACATATGCGTCTATCAAAACATTCTGACTCTGGCTAAACTGCCAGAATCACGATTTTTCCGCACTGCAAACATGTTTAGCAACATTCCGTGGAAAGACATTCCGAGGAATCACAAACGAAAACTTTCCGTCGCAGTCGGCAGCTTTCCAAGCAACTTTCCGTATTGGCTGCGAAGGAGCAACATTCCAGAACAGTTGGCAGCTTTCCGGGCAACTTTCCGCAAGGCTGCACAATCAGCAAAATTCCCTCACAATCAGCCAATTCCTTGGATGCATGCTTTAAAATGCGGTTTCTGCATTGTTGCTGGTTTAGCAAAAATCAGTGGATTTTTGCTGTTCCTGCCTTGAATCGCTAATGCCTTTTATTATTGTTTTCTGTTCATCGTTAGTTGTTACTTGTAGAGTTGACAGTAAATTGCTAAAGCATATAACGTTAATTGATAATTGCATTGTTTTCAGTCGTCCTCATACTAAATAGCCATGAATAAATCGCCCATAAATAGCTCGTATTAAATAGCCAGCCATACCATGGGAGATTTTTACACTCACTTCAAATATTTCACGTCAAAATTACTGGCACGTGAATGGTGCTCTTGGTGCACCCCAACCGGGTACATTTATTTAGAACATGAATATGTTGACATACAAAATAAAACCGCAGATTAATGAAAAGATTAAAACGTCATTTCGAACCGTTAAATGATGCAATTACCGGGCTAATCGAATATTAACTGTTTTGCTTAACTGTGTACACAATTTCATGACTAGACTGATGTATCTGGGACTAATTGAACTAAGCAGGACAGTTTTTTGACTGATATGTAAGAAAATATGACTTTTTAACTATTTTTGTGCTATGTATATAATTTTGTTAACAAGCAAAAAGATACATTCTGTTAAAAACAGTAAGTAACTTATGTAAAGTGACTGAGAGACCCAATCAAATACTATAAAGCCACAAGCATTTCAACAGAGCCATAGCTCCCAGCCAAAACCTAAAGTTTTGCACCACCCCTTTGAAGCATAAAGTTAGAAAGTGAAGTATGGTTTCTTTATATATAGTGTTGTTTCTTACTGTAACAATCGTACAATGTTCCTTCACGCACATAGACAATTATATTCAGTAAATAATTACCAACAGCGTGCTTTGATGCTATAAATTACAATACACATTCATATAAATTAGGAGTTACCGTAGAAACCCTTTAATCTGGCGATTGAACCGGTGTTGCCATGACATAAAACTGCCTGTCAGCATTTCTATGGAATTTCCTACTTAATCAGCAAGATTCCGGGAATTTCCAAACTTAAATAGCAAGATTCCGAAAGTGCCAATCCAAATAACACAATTCCAACGACGTCGGCAGCTTTCCGCTGATTTTGTTTTTGTGTCGCACAAATTGCTAAATTCCAGCAGGATTGGCAACAATCCGCGGAGTCTTTTTTACAGTAACACAAGTTGCAAAATTCCAACACAAGTGGCAAGATTCCTCAGCAACATTCCGTGGTGCCCCACAATTAGCCAAATGCCTCGGAATTTGGCAGTTTAGCAAGAGTCAGAATGTTTTGATAGACGCAATAGGAAAATGAAAAAGTTAGGTTAAAAAGTTTGTGGCAGAAAATTTTTTCGCTGTATAAGAGCCAGAGCTCTGAAACGTTTTCAGAACCATTAAGGACGTATTGTAGAGTGCAGCATCTCCTCTGAAACGATTCTGTTGAGTATTGGATTTTTTGTCAGTCAGAATTTTGGAAAATCGGCCATTTTTGGACGTGTGCATTAGCGAGAATTGCTTTAGTGAGAAAATGCGCGTTCGTTATTTCAAAAGTTGGCATAAGCGAGAAAGCCCCAAAAGACAAGTTTTGCTTTAGAGAGAAATTGCTTTAGAGAGAATTGCTTTAGCGAGAATTGCTTCAGCCAGAATTCGCGAAAGAACTACTAAAAACAAGGTTATCCGTTTATTGAAATAATATCTATAAAATAGAGAATAACATCTATTAAGTAAATTTAATTAATAAATAATATCTGTAAATAATAATTTGAATAATATAATAATAATAATTCAATACTAATTTATAATCTGTTATTATAATAAAATAAGTTATGATAAAGTTTTAATAATAAAAATTTGGTCTTATCTCTATCCCCCCCAGTACTCAAAATCCTTAAAACTTGACCAAATGAGCTAAAATTTGGTGTGGGTATGTTTTCGACCACGCGAGTTCAAATATCGCAAAATTTTTCGATTTCGCGAAATTCGAAATTTTTCGATTTCTGAGGGGGGACCAAGGGAAACCGAAAAGGGATAAAGCTAAATTGGTCCGACAAGAGCTAAAATTAACCCTAAAAATTTTTAAAACCGCTTAAATTAATTGAATACTTCTTAAATTGAGTGAAAATACAATGATTAATTAAAAATTTTTGTAATTTTAAACCCATCAAAAATTCAATACAACAAAGAACGAAAATAAGATCATAAAGGTGAAAATTTGGAGGGAAAAACGGTTTATTTTGGTATATCTTCCGTTTTTCTGATTCGGATTGTAGAACTTCTGAGCCCTTCTGGACTTGTAGGAATCTGGTGGGGCCCCCAAAATTGGAAGAGAAAATTAATCCGTTGTGAAGTTAGCACCGACAGGAAAGATATAAATTCTATGCGAGCTGCTAAGCCTAAGTGAAATTAACATTACTTTCGACAAACGTTCAATGATTTAGCATTACTTCTGTCTAAATTCGTAGGTCTGGCTAGCTAATATGTGTGGTGCTCCATGTTGGGTTGGTTAGGTGCAGTTGTGGGTGTAAGTTCTGTCGCGAATGGTTGGGTAGTAACTCTTGGGTTTGAATTTGGGCTTAGGTTGAGTTGGGTGTTTAGTTAAGTTTCGCTCTTGTCGCTTTGCCGGTTTTTGCCGGGTGTTTTTGTGTTGGTTTAATATTTTGGCAAGTTTATAATTTTGACTGAAACTAATGTTTTGTGGTATTTTCGTCGTCAAGTTTTTGTTGAAAGTATAGTAAACCGCTGTAATCATTTCGTCGCCTTCTAGTTGGGCAGGACCGGATAGTTCTCCAGCATCACACACCACTGTTGTTCACCTGTAGTTTAGTCTTATCCTAGAGATCAAAAGTCAGACAGCAACATTTTATTAAGATCAGTATAGTCAAACTTCACATGTGGCGACCGTGTCATGTGGTAGATGTTGGAGGAGTGTGACGGTCTTGCACCAAAATTTTTTCGGCATTTGGAAGATAGACTCCAAGATATTCAAAGTTTTTTCGAATTTTTGCAAAATTTAGATTACCCGGACGAATATAACGACTTAGTTTTGCGACAGAGGTGTTGTGAGCAGGCCCCAGTTATGGATCGGGGGGACCCGCGTGAGCTTGGGGAATATACTGATCCACCCCTGCAGGACGGGGTTCCACCTGGAACTCGGGGGGGCTCCTTATCGTAATTGGGGGATTCCCTACATCCCTACCACAATTCCTCTACAAACTTGTGGGGAAAATTCTGTGCGTAACCAAAATATTCCATGTTGTATTGCTCAAGTCCCGGTCAGTTGCAGAGGTCCACCCCCCCAGTGGACCCAGGCGGGGGGGTTCCTCCCAGCCCCAAACTTCGGCCTCTAGTACTCAGCAAATTCCGCGGCCGTCATATTCTCATATGTTGAACAAAGCTTTTGGCCCTCCAGTTACTTCTCCTGATCAGATGGTGCAGAATGGGGGGCGAACCCCCCAAAGTTCCTCCCAACCCCCCTACCCCCGACGCCCACTCCAGAAGTTCAGGGAGAAAATTCAGCTTCGGCTGCGGGTCTGGAGCAGGTGTGTGTTGTTATCACGTCTCCTTCGGAGGCAACGGGGGGTTCAGCAGCTTTCCCGGGTCAGTCTGTGCTACCGTCTGAGGAGGAAATTTTCGCGGCGGCGGCTGCTGTCGTGAGGGACCCGGAAATTCGAGATCTCCCTCGGGGGCACCCTAAGCGGTTAGAAAAACTTTCAGATTTTTATAGGGGGTTGGTGGATCGAATGACGGACAAGCTTGTTGCAGAACGGCGCGCTTCTCTAGGACTTCCACCAGAGTCAGGAGGGCTTGCGGGGGGTTCGACCCCTGCTGCCCCTCAACCCGGTCCTTCGTTCCCAGTGGCCGGCCATGTCCAGTCAGAGCCGGATGGAGGGGGAGCTCCAGTCTCTCCACAGTTTCAATATTCATACGGTACTGGACAAACAACGACGATCTCTAATCATAATCAGTCTCAGCAAAATCCGCGGCCAGAAAATGCTACGCCGCAGTCCTCGGCCCCTCCTCCGGCCCTGGGACCCCCTCCAGTTCAGCCAAATGCCCCCCCCCCCCCCAACAGAATGGGCCTGGTCAGTACAATCCTGGTTCTACTTCGCACGCAGTGCCTGGATCGCAGCCTCAGCAACAGCAGGCTCCACCACATCAGGCGGATGGCCCTCAGGCTGGTGGCTATGGGTATTATGATCCAAATTACTATTATTATGCTCAGTACGGCTATTATGATCCGAATTTGTATTTTGATTTGAATCAACAGCAATATTTTGAGTCTCAACAGTCTCAGCCCCAGTTGGCCCCTATGTATCCGGACCCTGTACCGGGTACCCCGCAGAATTATGGTTAATATCTGAATCCGCCAGAGCCTGCTTCTCAGCAGACTCCCCCTCCGTCTCAACAACCGGCGGACCAACAACCTCCAAATTCGGCACAGCCAGACCAGACGGTTTGCCGGGTGGCCACTGACCACTCAGTGGGGGCTCGTCCTCGGTCCCACCCTGGTCCCATCCTCGGTGCCTCATCCCACCCCAGCTACGATGCAGGCTACGGATGCCTCAGTGGGACGCCATAATGCTCAATTGTACCGTACGTATATGGCAATTTTACATGATATTCCTCGTTTTGAGCCGAGTTTTGATTATTTTGAAGATTGGTTGCCACAGTTTGTTTCAGCGGCTACTGTGCAAGGGATCCCTAGGGACCAGTGGGCCCGTCTGATGTTTAACAAACTGCCTGGTAAGGCTCTTACTTTTGCTTCGAAGGTTGGTCCTAAAGTTGTTGAGTCACTAGATGAATTTATACGTATGATGTCCGCTCAGTTCCCGAAGCCTCAACAATCAGTTTCGGAAAAATTTCATCGTTTTCCTCAAAGAGTCCAGCAGCCTGGGAAAACCGTCCGCCAGTATGTGTCGGAGCTGCAATCTCAGGCTTTGGAAATTTGGCCATCACAGGCAGATCGGGACAGGCACTGCGTACAACAACTTTTTGACGGCATTCGTTCGGAATATACAACGGCCTTGGCATCAAACTTCGGGAAAGGTGAGCCCAAATTGGATGAAATTCTACGTATCCTGGATAAATTGGAGTCACGGATCTCAAAACCTGGATTGGCAGATCAACAAGCTTTTGCTGCCCCAGTCTTTCATGTTGGCGCCCAGAATTCCCCCAGGGACGGGGCTGCCCCCCTCGATTCGACTCCTGCGACCAGGCTGGAGCTGCGGGAAATGAAGGACTGGTTTGAGACAAAATTTTTAGATAAGCTCAAGGAAATGGAGGAAGAAAAGAAAAAACGTTTTCCTCCTTGTCGCCACTGCAACAAGCGGGGGCACCATCCGGATCGCTGTTGGGACAAGGACCCTTCAAAAGCTCCTCCGGGTTATAAAGGTAGGAATAATCAAAATGTCCAGGCACAAGCCGATATGGTGGGGGCCTACCCTCAGATGTCTCCTCAGCCGGTATACTATTCTCAGCCTGATCCGGCGCTTCAGTCCCCGGGTTATGCGGCGGCCCCACAACAGTATCTGCCTCCATGGCAGCATGCTTCGCAGGGTCAGCCTCGGCCGCAGCCGCAGTCCCAGTGGCAGTCACAAGGTGTGGCGGCTCCTGGGTATGTGGCGCGTCCGCGGGTGCCTTTGCCGGCGGGTCAGCCGCGTTACCAGGGGACGGGAGCGAGGGCTCCACCCCCGACGGCTCAGCAGGTAAATCAGATGGTCAACCAACTTTCGGTCAATATGCTACAGATTGAGCCTGATTATGAACGTTTAGGCCTCACAAATCAGTCGGAGGAAACCTCGGAACAGGTTCTGGGGGCAAATTTGTCTTTTGATGCTGATTCAGTAGAACATTAAGTGGCTCAAAAATTTCAGTTGCTTCATCGGAATTTCTCCACATTGGCAGCTATTCATGGCCAAACTCACGAATTTATGAATAAGTATTTTGACGCTATTCGTTTACACATTGGTGATATGACTGATCTTTTTCTTCGTTTGTGGCCAAATAAGTTTGATTCGAATAATATTTGGATGAATGAAGCTGAGCCGTCGGACTCGTGGTGTGCGGGGGGCTCTCCCATTTTGGCGGGCCCGGGGTCTCCCTATACAGCTCCGTCCGAACCACCTGTCCAAGAACCTGCACCAGCTGAAGCTACAAATTGGGTCCAGGATGATCAAGGGGAGGAAGTCTCTCCTCCAGAAACAGAGGCTACACCAGCCTCACAGGTAAGTCCTCACTGTGTGGTACAAATTTCTGATTTGATGGGTCATTCAGCTCTCGCGGAACCGGGGGATGTCCCAGAAATTGACCTTGAATCTGTTTTGGCAGCGGGTGAAAACACTCCAGCAATTTTGATTGATGTCAACGGTCAAAAATTGGTTGCAATTGTTGATACGGGAGCGTCCATTTCGATTATTAGTACGGGGGGCCTTGAACGTCTCCTCAGGGCGGGCGCAGAAATCGTGGTTCATTACCCGGATCCTATCAAAGCGCGAACACCGGGAAGTGATTATCTGAAACTGACAGGGAAAGCATTTTTGCCTTTTAAAGTTGGGCAAATTCAATTTGGGTGGCATTTTCACGTCGCTCCAGATTTTTATCGGGATATTTTGTTAGGTACTGATTTTATGAAGGCTTTTTCGTGGGATATTATTCTTTCTCAGAATAAAGTTTACATGGGTACGATGAACAACGATTTGCTCACCCCTGATCAATTGAGAGCTGAATGGAACACCCGGGATTCTACAGTTTTGGCAGTGGTTTTGGCAGTTGACGTGGTGGTCCCTCCCTCCTCGGAGGTCTGAGCTCAGGCCCGGGTCTCCCCAAGACTGACCGAGACTCCCCACCTATTCGAACCGTTTGATGATTTTGTACATATAAATCGTGTTTTGCCTTATGGGGGGATTGTTGTGCCTCGGGAAACAGTTTTTGATTTTTTAGTTGCCAATCCCACAAACTGCCCGGTCGAATTACCAAAGGCTACCATGTTGGGGTCCATTAGCCCGGCTGAAGACTATTTCGCCACAGACCCTAACTTAGATGTACCGTTGGCAGTCACGAGGGCTCAAGTTAATGTTGATACGTATACTGACAATATGTTATTCATTGTTGATGAGGACCTCGGGACCCCTCCTCCTCAAATTTCCTCTCCATTTATTGGGTCTTTGGGTGATTCTCCTTTTGATGACCCTTTAGTTCTTAATTGTGATGTCGAGTCCACTCAAGGGGACCTTCTGCTAAAAGAGGGGGTGGACCCCCTATATCCGAAGGAATTTTTTGACGAATCTGAAAAAATCAAGGAAGCCACTTCGTGTGCCAAGGGGATTACGGCCCCTCCTGAGCCTCAGTCTCCTCTAAAAGAGGGGGTAGTTACCCCTAAACTTTTGGATGGGGAGGTTAAAACTTTACAGCCATGTTTGTTTTTGGGTGACGATTTGGTTGATTTTTCTCAGGAAACGAAAGATTCTTGGCCACCGGTTGCGTTTTCAGACATTGTAGAGTCTTGGGCGTCAGAGTCTCAGCCTCCCCCTGAGCTCCCTGCTGGTCAGGGGCCCCAGGGTGAGGGCGTGGACCTCAACCAGGTGCTTTCTGTTCCGCCTAAAAAGTTCCGAAAATTTCTGCGTCGTAAGATTCATCCGGGAGAACCTGGGTTCGAGCCCCGTACGTATAGAGTGTCCACGGAAAAATATCATCCTACTGATTTGTCTTTTGATGAGGCCTTTTCACGCATCCCTCAGAACGGGGATATTGTACGTACTCCTGAAGAAGAGGTCGAGGTCGACCCTCTGACTGCAGCTGAATCGGTAGCAACTGCCCTTTTTGCAGATGCAGCAAAACGTGCTCTTTTGAACGGAAAATTAGCTTGAAAGATTGTTGTTTGTCCCGTCGAAATCAGCGGCGGTTAAAACTCATGATTTTAAATTTTCCTGATATTTGGGACGCTACAGGCGGTTTTGGAAAACCGATATTGACTATCATTATATCGAAATTGAGCCAGGAAAACGGCCTGTTCGTGCTCGGGCTTACAAGGTTAACCCAGCACAGAAGAAAATTATAGACGAGAAATTATCCGCGTGGCTGGAACAGGGCCTCATACAACCCTCTCGGTCTCCGTGGGCTTCCCCGCTTATTCTAGTAGCGAAGAAAGATGGGGATTGGCGCCTTTGTGTTGATTATCGCAA
>JASAND010029423.1:0-16515 GCA_030248195.1 Trissonchulus latispiculum | reverse complement strand
TTAATATTCATAACAGCGATACATTAGACATTATTACGATAAATTCAAAACATTCTAAGTATATAATGCAATACGCCGCAGGCGAAAATTTTTGTGTAAATAATATTCCGGTTAGAAGAGAATCGCAGTTTTTTTCAAAAAGTTTCAAAGAAGTTTGATAAAATTTTTGAAAATTTAAATAAAATTTTGCTTTTGATAATAAAATTGGGAATTGGTTCCGGTTCCGGCACATTTTCAAAAACCGAACCGGAACCGGAACCAAAAAGTACCGGAACCGGAACCGGAATTCCGGTCGATCCCTATCACGTAGATCTATAGACCCCACTGGGCTTCCCCCACTCACTATAAGGTGCCCAGAAAATGCGAAATTTTAAGGATTTTTGGTCAAAAATTTTCAAAACTTTTCCGACTTGACTTAGCCGGAATTTTTTGGTCAAAAAGTCTATTTTGGACCACAAATGCGATTTTTGAACATTTTCTAGATTAGTTACAGCAATATATATGTGGGGAAAACAGGTAATTTTTACTGCATTTTTAGCGATCTTAGGCCATTTGGGATTCCCCCCGGTGTGCACCAGGCTACAGTTTACCACCCTGCTGAGATCCCTCCCCGACCTCAACTACTACCCCCAAGCCGAGATCAAACCCCTCCTCCCCCGTAAAATTGGGTCTAAATCAAAGCAAAAATTGCAAAATTTTTGGAAAATTTTTTGTAATTTCTGAAAATTTTTTAAAAAAAATCCGAAAAAATGGCTATAAATCAGCTATAAACAGCTAAAGATGGTTATTTATACAGAATTAATATATATATATATTCATGTAGCAATTAAAAGGTATATATACGCAATAATAAACCACAAACTGGGCTAATTAAAATTTATTTTAGCACAAATTTTAGATTTTCAAGCCCTATTTTCGCATACGAAAACTAGCTTTTGAGTACGTTACATCGAAAAAGGAGCATTTTAGCTAAAAAAACTTGGGTACAGTTAAGGGGGGTCCTCCCCCCAGGTGTAACGGAGATTTGGGGTGGGGAGGCTCGCCCCGCTTGGGCCCCCTGGCGACCCCCCAACCCCCCCAGAGCCAGAACCCCCCCCCAACCTCCCAAAAATTTTTCATTTTTTATGCCAAAAATTTATTTTTGGCCAGTTGCTAATGATAAAAAACATCTAACCATAAAGTAATTTTAACATTAGACAGTGGTTTTAAACTCAAAAACTTGATTGCCAACATGTTTCCAAGTCCAAAATAAAGACAATACTGAGTCATAAGATCCAGTATTACAGTTAAAAACGTGTATTTCTCATAATAATAAACAGTTTAAGCCAAAAATTTGGACATTTTTGAAAATTTACAAAATTTACCCAAAAAATACCCAATTTTTGGCCATTTTTCGCGCCTTCGGCGCGACTACCCCCCCCCCCCCCCTTTGGGGGGGGGGCCGGCCCCCCCCAAAAGATTTTGTGGGGGGGTTTGAAAAAGGTGTGGGGGGGGGCTACCCCCCCCCAACCCCCCCCCCCCCCACCTTACACCTATGCCTCCCCAGTCCCCCCCCAAATTTTGATTTTGGCGGGGTCCCCCGAGCCAAATTCGGACCTTCTACTCCCCTCCAACCCAAACAGGTGGTATATACAAGTCCGCAGTCGCACCCAGGGGGGGGGGGGGGGGTTCAAGGGGTCTAGACCCCCCTTTGGGATGACAAAGTGGAAAATTTTGCTATTTTTATGGCAAAAACAGCTATTTTTAAAAGGCGCGATTGTTTGTTTTTTGCAAGAAATTAACGTCCAATGTACTGTTTTTGGGCAAAAATGCAAAATTTTTCAACTGGCGGGGGCTCCGCCCCCAGACCCCCTGCTGCGTTTTAGCTTTTGACCCCCCCTTTTCGTAATCCTGGGTGCGGGTCTGGGTATATACACCTATGCGCCCCCTTATTTTATTAACTACGCTGGCTACGGGAAGCCACCGACGGTGTGCCGTTTCGGTGGACTGCGGACACAACCTCTCGGAGCGCACATGCTGTGGGATACAGCGTGCGGTTTCGGGAACTACGCACAGAACGCTGTCTCGGAAGACTACTCACGCTGGCTACGGTTTAGGGTTTCCGACATGGCTTACTTCTACTGGAAGGGGCACTTTTTACTGATTTATTTTTATAAAGGTGGGGGTCTGGCCTTCTCGTGATGTAGGGGTCTCACACATAGGTCTGGCTGGCAAAAGAAGTGGCGGCGGGGGTTTGAAGAAAAGTGGTCTGGCAAAAAAGTAGGAGGGGGATCTGAAAATTTCGATTTGGGGGAGGCGGAGGGGTAAGAAAAATTTTCGAGGGGGTGTCGTCAAAAAACTGCTGTTTATATGCATAATTTGAGTGTTTTTAAGAAACTTTTTTTAAAAATCGGCAAATTTTTGCAAAAAAGCGAAAAATTTTTGCAAAAAAGCGAAAAATTTTTGGTAAAATTTGAGAAAATGTTTGGAAAATGAAGGTAAAATTTGGCCAAAATTTTGGATTTCCCCAAAAAAGTCGCCGGATTACTATTGTAAAAGTGTCTGTATGATTTGGCAGTAATTTTGAAAAAACTGGTTTCCTCGAAAATGACCATTTTTTACCCCAAAAGTAGTTTTTGGCTTATACTGACTTAACCACTCGAAACAGCTCGAAGGTTGTAAAAGCAAAAATGTTCATTTTGGTGCCTTCTTTCCAGCCATAGCAACCAATCTGGTGTAGGACTACGTACTGAGAGAATAATGGCAGAAATCAAAAATTTCTTATCTTTTGACCTAAAACTGCGGGACTGGTCACAGAATGTTAAAGAGCTCCAAAATAATACATTTTGAAAATTTTATCCGTTTTCATAAAGAATTGGAGCCTGTAAGATCAAATTTACACAAAGCGATACCAGCACCTTAAAACGTACATTTCCCACAACAATAAGCACGATCATCCTAGACGCCATGGCTTTGCTATCAAGCATAGCATATATGCAGGAATTCCTGGTCCAGATCATCGGAAGCTACTACTTCCACAGATCCATGGTAGGGTATCGGTGTGAAGGTTCCTCGGGGCTTCAGACCGATGACCTCCTGTTTGATGGGGGAAGTACCATTGGCTCTTCAACACCGCCAATGGGTCAGAATATTATCTCCAGGGGTTCCTCTATACTGAGGTGGGACTCTGGTTTATGCAGGCAGTACCCGATGAGCTGTGGAAGGACCGGTTTAACTGTATTCCCTTGGCTGATGCTCAGCTTGATGCTACCTCGACATGGTCCGCCAACGCATCGAGGTGGCCGCGTAGCGGTATAAGATGGGACCGCCAGCTCCTCCGTTTTTCTGTACGGAGCCGCTAGCGGCATTGATGAATCAGCCCACTGACTGGATGACTGGATGCATAGTCGCCTGTGCACCGCCTGGCGAGGAGAAAAACATTTTCCATCCGTCCGTTGTCCTGACCCTGTGGAATCCCTTGGAGCCACATCTCGCAGGACCACCGTCGGCCCACGGACATCATTTTGCTGGAGTATTGGGCGTGTCGTCATCGACCCTCCTGCTTCAGAATCTGGCATATTCCATCAGTTATGACTATTTCTCTACAGAAAGGAGAAAGGTGACTTTCCTGATTTGACTTTTTTTCTTCTGGCATCTCCTGGGCTTTCCCAATGTAGCCCACCATGAAGACGGCTCGGCCGGTGTCAGAACTTGGATTTGGAAATCTCCTTCTTGATCGTTTGGATGCGGATCGCTGGATTAGATCCTTGTTTTACCATTTTGTTATGACATTGACACTTATTTTGCATTCCATAATATATGTCATATGTTATCTTGAATTTTAATTCTCGAATTTGAAATTTTCCTAGTTTTTGTATTCAGTATTTCTCTATGTTAGTTTTGTTGAACAGTATTTACTTCCAAGCATAATCTCTTGTTTGTGTGCATTGTGTAAATTTTGTTATGTACGTATGTACCTACCTTTTCTTTTGCAAACCGGTAATCTCTATGTTATTCCATGAATCTTTAATTTCTTGTAGTAGTTAGGAACTTAGAATTTTCATTTTGTAGATAATTTTGACCTGTGTATTCTACTGTTTTTCGTTTATAAATATGTCGTATATTATTCCATTTTTCTACTAGTAATTCCATGCTGCTTTTATTTGCTCATATTATGTAAAGTGTTTTATTTGTCAGGATTCAGTCCACTTGTGTCTTGTCATTGTAACTGCCATGTTATTGCCTTATATTGTCAAAAACCCAGTGACGTCGTCGTCATATTTGTTCAGTGATCCTATGGGGAGTTCGGATAGAAAGCCCTGGGAGACGTAACGGGTCAACGTTACGAAAGGACAATCTTGCTTGTTGCTGGCGGCTGTAGCTACGCGTGTCTGGCTTAGTATAACATCATCACGTGCTGGGATAACTTTCGCAAGTCACGCACAGTACATTTGTAATAAAAATGAATATTTTGTCATGTGGATTTGTTTAATAAAACATCATACTTGTATTTCAATCCAAATCGGCAGGCGTGCCAACCAATGAACGCAGTTTATTACACGACATAATCAAAAGAAACGACGTCTTTAAACAATCTATCCGAGTAATAAGCGGCTTCAAAATAAACTAAAATGGTTAAATAGTATGTGATGAACAGCTTTGGTTTCTTATGGAGTTTCTGTCTTGGATTCTGCTGGAAAACGGAATGAAATCTATGGAATGAATGTGTCTGATTGCTCTTGTATTTGTATCCTTAAGGTGGTAGTACCACTACCGGGGTGGATTTTGAACAGATACTGTGAACTAAAAACTTAATCAATCGCTTTGAAATTTGGCAAAATTGTTCTTTATTATGTTTTGCATCAGATGAGCTGATCTACGACGCTGTGGGGACTGGCTTGCTGTCTGCACAATAGGAAATGTATTAAAAGCTTTAAACTTAAATATCTCCTTCAATCCTTTATGAAATCATTTGAGATTTTCAGTATGTGGTTAGTTTACATATACGCTCAGGCCGTTTTTTTAGTTTTTCGTAAGAGAGAGTTTTCCGTTTTTTAGCGTGTTTTGAAAATTTGTAAATTTTATATCTTGCTTAAAATTGCTTTTTTCCAAAAACCAAGAAAACGACCTGAGCGTATGCTGATGCAAAACATATTTGCAAAATTTGGTCCAGTTTGACTGAAGGAGTGACGAGAAAATCAAAAACAAAAATTCTGTAATTTTTCATTGTTTGCTTTGGTTTTCGAAATTTCCAATGCTTTCAAGCAGCTGCAAAGTGGTTTCTATTAAATAATGCACATAAATAACGCAAAAGGAACCGTTAAAACCTAATAGATTTCATTTTCGGATATACTGTTTTTACTTTACATTATGTGTGCAAACGGTCAACGTAATTCAGCTATATCAGCTATATATCAGCTATTCAGCTTCAACCGCTTGTAACTTTTGATAGAAACCTCGTACAGAAGAGATTTGCACATCATTTTAAAGCTCTTTTTATGCAGTCAACTTTTACTAATTATGCTGTTGCGGGACAGCTAGGTGAGGCCCGTTGGGTGCCGCTCCCCAGGCGGATTGGCAGGTGTAGAACGGCTGTCAATGATTAGTGCTGAGCACAGTCCACCCATTCATTTAAGTTAATTAAAGGGATTCTGCTACTATGGCCAAAACAAGCCAACATGGTCAGGAAAAAGGCTAGTGTTCACTCACTGTGCGTCGAAATGCAATCACAATTTATTATATCTGAACAGATTAAGACCTGCTCTTGCGATTTAGGAAAGAAAAACAACCTATTCTGTGGTTCGTTTCAATTTTACAAGTCATTTTTAAACTTCATATGAAAAGTACAAAGTTACTTTCAAGTTTTGTCCACGTCAATGGTTTTCGCTTAATTACTCGTTAATTAACATTATTAATTAGTATAATTTTTACATCATTAAAACCAGAAAAGCTTTGCTCTTTCAGAATATTAAAACCAAACTTTTCTGTGATTAGTTTTCATTCTACAAGCTTATTTACAAGCCACATACTGGAGTTTAAGTTGGCCTTCAGATTTGGTTGGTCACAGTGGTTTTAGTTAAGGTTTCACGTTAATTAACATCAATAATTAAATTAAACTTTTTATAAATAAACATAGCAGGTCTTGCTCTTCAAGATAAGTTTAAAATAATTGGTACTTCTGCGGTTAGATTTTGCACTAGACTCAATTTTCTGACCTAACTGTGAGAGCTCGGCTCGTCCCTCAAGTATTGTGATCATTAATAGTTTAAACTTCATTTTAAGCCTGATTAAAGTTCATCTTTAATTAAGTTAATTCATATTCTACCTAATTAATTAATGAAAGTTAAATTAATTAAGTTTAAAGTTTAATTAAAATTAGTTTTTATTGGTTCTATAGCAAAAGGGAAGCTCGGCTTGCCCTTTCACTGAACTTAACTAGTTTTTGCTTAGCTAGTGTAATTCCTTTAAAGTTCCCAGTTTTGTAATATAAGGGATCCAGGAAATATCATGTTAGGATCTTTCTCTGAAAGATACTAACTGTTTTAACCCTTTTGATTCAGGTCTGAATCAGCGTTTACCAGTGCCTATTTGGATTTGGATCAAGCCTAGCCTGCCAGCCATTGGATCAGATCCCCTGCTGCCTGCCAGTCTGTGCTGCCTGCCTGGAGAATCTGCCGTCCCCCCCCTTTTCCAAACCAGTTGCTTCCCTTCACACCCGTGTAAGTTCCGTCAAGGATCCCCCGGACTCTCTCTCTCTCTCAAAACCAGAGCCTCAGAACAGGACTTCGTCAAAGGTCTTTAGTAGGAACTTTTCTTCTTGCTATACGGGATGAACAGTCTGCCAGGGCTGGACGGAGTGCACTGAACTTGGAACTCAACTGCTCAGGGTGATTTATCCGACACCCCTCATCAGGAACTTTGCAAGGGTGATTTATCCGATGCCCATATCATTAGAACTGCTTATCTACTCAGTGCACTACCGATCCCCCCCTGGTCGAGGCTTGCTCGCTCGATCATTCACCGAAGCGACTGACCAGCTGTCCTTAGCGAACTTTCCGCCGCCTATCGGCTTTGAGCGCCTGTTGCAAGGCTTCAAACTTTCGGTTGTGGTTTGGAGCGGGGACCCCTGAAACTTTGCCTAGAAGATTGATATAAATTTGGTTAAACTTTTTCATAAAATGCATTGTCTCAGTCTCTGTATCTCTTTCTACTTTTGTCAGTGTTGCTAAAACTCACCTTGTTCAACTGAAACCTGTTGGGGAAATCCAGAATCCTGATAAACTTCTCAAAAACGTGCGAATTGACCTCTGGCCGCTTCCTTAGGCAGGAAGTTATATTAGGATATTATTAGGCAGGATATTAGCTTCTGGTTATCTGCCGAGCCATAGGTTAACAGAAAGTTAGCATCACTTGCATATTTGCAAAAGCAAGAATCCTGGCAACCATAGGTTAACGCGGGGGGTCTGTGGGGGGTCCAAGCCCCCCCCCAACCCGGACAAGGTACAAGCCCTATCGCCGTCGGGGACAAGGGATAACAAAAAATGGCCAAGGGGTAACCAAAAACAGCCTGAAAAAATTAGTTTTTACAGTAAAAGTTCAAAAAATTTCCGGCTTCGCCGGTATTTTTTAGCTAAAATGTTAAATTTTTGGAAAAATCGGGTCAAATTTTAAAATGTTTTCCAGAAATTGAAGATTTTTTGCAAATTATGACAAAACATTGCTAATTTTAATAAAATTAGCGTTAATATTCGAAAAATTTTACATTTAAAATTAGCGTTAATATTCGAAAAATTTTTTATTTTAATTTTTTATTGAGCTTCAAGCTCCCCCCCTGAAAATTTTTGTTCAAGGTACAAGCCCCCTCAAAATTTCTTGGGGACAAGCCCCCCCCCAGGACCCGACCCTATGTTAATGTATGTGCCGAGCAGGTAGTTGGAACTAATATCTAGTGCCCGGAAAAGGGCGGAAACCCGCGCGATATTGATTTTCTTTATAATAAAAGCATATAGGACACCACAAGCATATAGGAGGACCCCCTCAATATCCTGTCAGTTAGGAAAAGAATATAGTGATCCAGTGTTCAGAAACTGTACGAGACGAGCGATATATAATTAAATCATTCGAAATTTTGTAGGTTTCAGGTTCGAACATAGAGTTTGTAGGATAAACTTGTTAACTAAAGTTTTAAAGGGATAACTTGTGAATATCAGACTGCCGGTTAGGTATAACTAAATAAATTAGGATAATCATCTAGGTACGAGCCTTAGGAGTTCAGTGGTTAGGTGTTTGTGTCTTGACTAGTATTTGGCATTGAGTTTGTGAGTGTTGATTTGTCGTATTCAGTTGTTTTCATCAGTATTTGTATCGATTTGTAATTGCCAGAACCGTTTTGTATTGCGCTCTTCACCTAACCAATCTTGTGTTGTACCTAGTTATTCTCTTTACTCACGGTCTGTATCACCTTATCTCTTTTTCGTCTGCACGTAACTGTTGTACATTAAACCCTAAAATTTATAGGTTCTGTAGTGCCTGTTGCTAGGAACTTAGGATTTAGTTAGGACTCAGTTTGGCTTTGCTTAGAACTTTAGTTAGGACTTGGCTTATATCACGCTGGAAGAGTTTCTACCGGTTTCATCTAACTGTCACCCAGAGTGTGAAAGTTGCGGTACAGAGTTGACGGTTAGTTTTGAGCTAGAGGCATTGCAGTACTTGAGCGAAGAGACTCTTAGTTTAATTCATCCTACTGTAGTTTGTGGTTGTCTACGCCCTTGGAACGTAGACCAGATTGTTCAGGGAGCTTACGAGGCAATTCCAGGCACTGAGAACTTTGTGCCTAAATATTTCCCCTTGAAGTGTGTCAGTTATACTGAGCAAGAGGTGTTGATCATCTGTCTGATTCCAGAAGGTACTGATCTGTGGGCATCTGTAGAACACGACAGTTGCTCACTAAACGTGTATTGGTCCTAAACGGAAACGGCGATAAGAGGAATCGAACTCACGGCCTAACGCGGACCTAGTCCGAAGGATCTAAGAGTCGACCGAGTCGCCTCGCCTGTTCGCTTCGCTGTTTAGTGCACAGTGCATAGTGCTTTTAAATCTAGGGTTGCTGAGAAAAGGGTGCCACCGACCCCGGTACTCTCTCAGCCTTTTCGACTTTCAGTTTAAAACCAGTGCTTACCAGTGCAAGCATTTGGAGCCTCAGTTAATATAAATTTCAGTTGTTTAATATTACCCGTAGCACTACACATTCATAAAAAATAGGACCTTTATATCCCGAAATCTTGGCGATATTTGTCGAAATGCGAGTTTTCTTATTGACTGTACTGCTGTTTTCTGTAGTAAAATCTTTACAATTATTTACTTCGGCTAAATATCGCCAATCTTCACGACAAATCGCGAAAAGGTCCTATTTTTTATGAATGTACTGCCTAAAAATCACGAAAAGTGGCACACTTACATATGTTGTAGAACTAAGCACCGTGATCATAATGGCAGGGAAGCCGTACCTTACTGACGCATGGTTCGTGAGACTGGTCCATTTGAAATTTTTGGTACAGTTTGGACTGAGACTTGCCCAACGCAGACGCTAGCGACTAGGGTAAAACGGTGTAATAAGGAACACCTGATAATAAGGTACAATTTTCTGTATTATGTCACTCACTTGACATGGGTAAACTGATTATTATGAACAAAGTATCATTTGAAAGCTCCATTTCTCCACTTTCTAATGACGTCTCGATCCTGCGGTATGTTCCATCCAAGCAAAAGATATTAACAATTATTTGAAAATGGTCATTTTTGGCTTTTTTAAAGTGTCCAGTTTTTTCAAATTTGGAAGATTTTGAATTGAGCTACTGCATTCATTTTTATGATTTATGCTGCAAGCCTTGCATTGTTAGAAGGAGCAATGTTTTAAAAGTTTTTATGTAGAATGTTTTAGTGTCGCTCTTTTTTAATAATTTTGCTGTTCGTTTGACCTAATTTGCGAGATGCCTGTTTTCAGGTAATAAGGGACAGCAACTTCGGACATTAAGAAACACTGGCGGGGTAAGTAGGGACAATTCAAGATATTAAGAGACAGTGCCGAATTTACAATTTTTGGTGTCATTGAATGCTGTCAGAGATGCCGCCACATTTATTTTTCTTCTTAGACGGACCAGGTGTCGAAAATTTTCCTGCTCTCTGTACGGTCATTTCAAAATTGTGAGATCAAAGCAACTTGCCGACTCTGCGCTATTCTGGTCTATATTTCGGCGAAGGCCAGAGGCACAGATTTGAAAACCGTGCTATTTTGAGCTGATATTAGCTTAGGAGCTATTGTACTCTTAAGGGGAGGGCTACTAAAGGTCTGCCCCGACTTTGTCCGATTGGCCTACTTTTTGGCGAGGATATAGAGGATGGGTGTGGTCAAAAAATATCGGGTACTGAGATCTTAGCTGCCGTCCAGCCATGTGCAGCCGTCGCGTTTATGTGCCCGACCCCCCATTTTTCACAACTACCAACATAATTAACTAAAAATTTCTACTGACTGCTACGCCCAAGCTTCAAAGCTGCCATTCGCCAATATGATTTGGCACATATGTCCCTACCTGCAGAAAAATACTAGATGTCTGTATCTTATCTGCATCTAAGGGAATCACTCTTCAAAGTTGAAGTTTCGGCAAAAATTTAAAAATTTTTGGCTAACGAAAGTAAAATTTTATTACTGGTGCGAGCTATAAGGCTGTAATTTGGCATAAAAGGAGGCCCTATAGGAGTACTCATTTGTGCTAAATGGCAAGAAATTCTGCCGCGTGAAAAAATTTTTATGCCAACTTTAATCTTCAAAAATTGCCAAAAACGCCTTTTTTGGACAATGGTATCCCAGAAATCGAAAAAATCAAATTTTGTAAAATTAAAATTTTTTGAGATGTTTGAACTCAGCGAGGTCGAAAACACGCCCACAAAAGATTTCAGCTCGATTAGTGAAGGTTTGCGACTTCTATGGCTGCAGAAAGCCTCTACACAGGATCCGACATACTGAAACTGGCGGTTTCGGCATTTTTTGAAGATTAAAGTTGACATAAAAATTTTTTCACGCGGCAGAATTTATTGCCATTTGGCACAAATGAGTACTCCTATAGGGCCTTCTTTTATGCCAAATTACAGCCTTAGCTCGCACCAGTAATAAAATTTTCCTTTCGTTAGCCAAATTTTTTTCAATTTTTGCTGAAACTTCAACTTTGAAGAGTAGTTCCCTTACATGCAAATAAGATACAGACATCTAGTATTTTTCTGCAGGTAGGGACATATGTGCCAAATCATATTGGCGAATGGCAGCTTTGAAGCTTGGGCCTAACAGTCAGTAGAAATTTTTAGTTAATTATGTTGGTAGTTGTGAAAAATGGGGGGGTCGGGCACATAAAAGCGATGGCTGCACATGGCTGGAAGGCAGCTACGATCTCAGTACCAGATATTTTTTGACCACACCCATGCTCTATATCCTCGCCTAAAAGTAGGCCAATCGAACAAAGTCGGGGCAAGTCGATTTTAGTAGCCCCCCCCCTTAAGATTGAGGATTAATCCCTTATCCGCGTAAAACCTCAAAAAGCGTCACGTTTCTCTAATCTTCAAACTTTAAAACGGCTGTATACTGAATGCAGGAAGCTTTTCCAAAATTTTCTGCAATGACGAAAAATGGTTAACGCTATCCACTCTAATCGGATGAACTAGTTTTTAAAAAGTTTTAAAATTTTAAAAAATTTAAAGTTTTAATTTTTTAATTTTTGAAGTTCCTGAGTCTTGAATAGTTGATGTTTTGATTTTTTAGACATTTTGAGGTATATATTTAAACAATTCTATTTTCTGATTATTTGGCAAAATTTTAGATATTAGGACCGACTGTGAACTTTATTACCAATTCTCTATGTTTATACAGGCAATGCTATGCTGTCCCTTAATACCTAGACTTGTCCCTTATTATCCCTGGTTTTGTCCCTAAAAACAAGGTTTTGCAAAAAATAGCAATCTTTAGCAGTTTCTTTGAAATATTTCACAAAAGTTTTGATTTAGCAAGATAAGCACTCTAAAAATTAATTCAGAACAAATTAAGCTTCAATTTGATGCATAAATTATAATTTTTGATTGAGTATTAAAAGAGATAGAATGGTTCAAAGTTGCCGTTTAGTGAAATCTCATAAAATCCAAAACGTTTTTGTCCCTTATTACTTCGTTCTACCCTAGCCATCTATACATCTAGCATAAAATGCCCTTCAGAATGAGTGGTGTGGTGGATCCCCGACCTCTTGCTCCAGGAGGCATGATCGCAAATGTAAAAATAATTTCATTTTTTGCCATGCCGGACGCTAGACAAGGCATGGATGTGTCATTTTCACAGCACTGGTTGCAGCACAATAGTCTGCTTCCAATGAGACATGATTCTGGAACCCAGATCTCTTGCACCAAACTGCAGGTCAAAACAAGTATCCCCTAAAAAGGGAATAATTCCGCTCCAGGATAATGAAACAATATACTGTTTCATTAATGCGCATTATAGGATTGATTTAAAGATTTTGTATAAAATGAAACAAGTTTTACAGTTTTCGCATGAGGGTTTGAGTGCGGTCAGTCAGTCACGAGCAGAGCTGTTAGAATAGGGGGTCTCTAAAAGCCGGCCCGGCCCGGCCCGGCCCGGCCTGAGGCCGGGCCATAACTCTCTAAAATCCGGCCGGGCCGGAAACTATCTAAAACCCGCCCCATTATTAAAACAAGGCAAATTTTGGGCCGGAAAATCTCTAAAACCCGGCCCAGGCCGGAAATTCTCTAAAACCCGGCCGGGCCGGGAATCCACTAAAACCCGGCCCGAATCTATAATTTTATATTTTGGGCCGTGTTTTCACTAAAACCCGGCCCGACTTAACATTTTTAACTTTTGGGCCGGATTTTCACTAAAACCCGGCCCGATTAACATTTTGAACTTTTGGGCCGGATTTTCACTAAAACCCGGCCCGAATTTATAATTTTATATTTTGGGCCGGGTTTTTACTAAAACCCGGCCCGAATTAACATTTTTAATTTTTGGGCCGGATTTTCACTAAAACCCGGCCCGATTAACATTTTTAACTTTTGGGCCGGATTTTCACTAAAACCCGGCCCGAATTAACATTTTTAATTTTTGGGCCGGATTTTCACTAAAACCCGGCCCGAATTTATAATTTTATATTTTGGGCCGGATTTTTACTAAAACCCGGCCTGAATTAACATTTTTAATTTTTGGACCGGATTTTCACTAAAACCCGGCCCGAATTTATAATTTTATATTTTGGGCCGGGTTTTCACTAAAACCCGGCCCGAATTTATAATTTTATATTTTGGGCCGGGTTTTCACTGAAACCCGGCCCGAATTTATAATTTTATATTTTGGGCCGGGTTTTCACTAAAACCCGGCCCGAATTTATAATTTTATATTTTGGGCCGGATTTTCACTAAAACCCGGCCCGAAATAAAAGTTTAATCTCTTGGGTCAAAAATCAACTATAACCCGGCCCGGGCCGGAAACTCAATAGAACAATTTTATCTTAATTTATCGTTGTCTTAAATTATTTATGCATGCAAGGAATAATAATAATAATAATATATATGAATAAATTTGGGTGTCCTGCCAACATACAACCATACAGTTAATCTCCCTTGTTAATATTTGTACTTCGCTTATTGGAAACCTGTTTAATTGATTGATATATATATATATATATATATATATATATATATATATATAGTTGCCTTAGGTGGAGGTAATGGTTTCGCCGGGAAACGACCTATAAATAAACGACCATATATATAGTGGAAGTTTAGTCTGTTTCGCAGTTAGTACTACAAGTTGGCATTATTTGGGTGCTGTGTTGGCTAATTTCGTGCGGATCTGTTAGGATTCAGGGGGTAGGCGAACGGTATCCGGAGATCAGAGTTGGAAGCGGGTACCAGTTTGGCGGCCCGCCTCGCCCCGCTACCCGCACGCTGGTACCCGCCCCGCGGCCCGCGGCCCGCAACCAACTGATACCCGCAAGATACCCGCAAAATTTTTCGAGTAGTATACGATTACTATGTTGTTAAATTTATTAAAAAATGTCAATAATTAAAAACAAACTTTGATTTAAAGCTTCCAAACTACTTTACCTAATAGTGTATTGAGATGTTTTGCTGAAATATGGAAATTAATCCAACTTGACGAAGTTTGCCGAAAAAGTACCAAAACGTTTAGAAATTTAAACTAACAGATACGTTTAATTAGAGATGCACCTGGACTTGGCTCACAATGTCAGTCTCAGTGGTTTTAGCCCCGATGCCGACCGGGACCAAAATTTTGTAATTTTTTGGTAATTTTTCGCCAAAGTTTGGAATTTTAAAAGTCAAAACTAAGTTTAATTGGTAGAGATCGCTCGTTATTATATTAGTCATCGATTTTAATGAAACCAACACTAGTAAGTTTGTCGATATATATTGAAATTCTAGCTAAATCTTAATTTTTAAGAAAATTCTCCTATTTAGACCCACAATTTCAGCCCCCGGTCTCGGACCCGGTGTACTCGGAAATTCTTACTCCCGTAAATTTTTACTCCCCAGTAATAAATTCCTAGGAAATTATTACTCCCCAGTAAAGATTTCCTAGTAAATTTTTACTCCCCCAGTAGTAATTTCCTAGGAAATCTTTACTCCCCTTAGGAAATTTTTACTCCCCAAAAATAAGGAAAAAATAGACACTTTCAATGAGAATTACACAGCTTTGTAAAAGTTTCTACAAAAACCAAGAAAAATGACCCTCGAATCTCATTGAGCTTCATATTTTTGCTTTTTAAAGCAATTTTTCTAGCTTTTCTCTGTCATGAGATATAGCCGATTTTCTTGTTTTGGCGTCGAAAACTTGTTATTTTTTGCAGAAATCAAATAATCCAACATTTTTTGAACTACGCAAGCCGTAAAGTCAAACTAAAGGGCGTCGATCTGAAGGTCTCACAGGGACAAATTTCCGACGCATAGTTGTGCTGTACAACGCTACGTACTGGCAAGGACGGTCAACGTTTAGTTTCTTCTGACATGAGTAGCGTTGTTGCGATGCTCTTAGCCGCAGTTCTTCCAACTGCTATCCTGTAGGCTGCTATCATAAAAAATGTAGAAATAAGCTGATATGTGTGCACAGCCTGTATTTTGCATACTTTTTCCCAATTTGTCAATCGATTACTGTAGCTAGAAAGCAGCAATCGGGGCGACTAAAAAACGTCCCTGGGTATATTTGTGCAGAACGCATCTGTTAAGTAGCAGCCCTCCAGCTTGCATTGTACACAGTCCACAGACCCTAAGATGGATTTTGTTGATGAAACTGTCAATCCAAGGCACAGCTTATCAATCAACCTAGGTATTAATAACTAAGCATGTGCACGAATAGCAAAACTGGTATTCGAATATTCGTCACTATTCGTGGGGTACTATTCGAATAATTCGAGAAAGCCAGTTAAAGTGCAATAAAATATTTGGTCAACTACAAATGCTGTTGTAGGTTAGAAATCTCAATGATGTAAGATGTAAAATTCAAAGGGAAAATATTACTTAGGGAGTAAAAATTCAAAGGGTAATTATTACTGGAAACGTAAAAATTTAAAGGGTGGGGGAGTAAAAATTTCCTAGCGGGAGTAAAAATTTCCTAGGAAATTATTACTGGGGAGTAATAATTTACGGGGAGTAATAATTTACTGTTACACCGGCCCGGTGCATCTTTACAAGAAATTAATGTTGCGCTCATGTAGTCTCAAAAAAGGCCCATGTTACAAAGCTAGAGTAAAGTAAAGACTAGTCTATTTAAATCTCAAGGTTTTGAAAAATGATCAAGGTTTGTAATTTGCTGAAAATTATGCATTGTTCACTGTTTCGAAAACGCATTTAGCCTGGTAGAAGGCAGAGACCCTGGAAACTTTGGCGACGTTATAATTCCACAACTGCAGATGACAACAGCTGACTACATAGCAGCAAACTGAACAGCGACAAAGGAGTTAGGATAGGATGTCCAAAGTTCCACAAAAGCACATACAGTTATCGGAAGCGGCGGTAAGATTAATATAGCGTAAACATGCCAGAACGAGAGGTCAAAGTAAAACTTAACTGACCCTTGTAGTAATGTGTGTACTTGTGGAAGCAATTTTTATCAGAACGTGTTTTAAGAACATGTTTTTAGGCTAAATTTGCTTATTTGCACCAACTTTTGCAATTTTTAAATAAACAGCGATTTCTAGTAAAAACAACATTCTTTGGGCGATTTTTAGCAAAACACAGCAATACTCCAGTAAAAATATCCGGCGAAGCCAGAAAAGAAAAAATTAAAACTTGTCAGACTAAAAGTTTTGTTTCTGTTACAACCCACGGATAGCGATATATGTAATGTTACGGATGAAGTAAAAGCCAAAAAAGTTAAGAAACTTCATTAAAATTGTGAATCGTGACCGGAATCGGAATTGTTATTGGTGGTTGTTCTTGGAAACAGTTATTCAGAACCTAGTGTGCAGTATG
>JASAND010029421.1:0-89235 GCA_030248195.1 Trissonchulus latispiculum | reverse complement strand
AGGAGTACATGGTTGGATCGCTTAGAGTTAGGACATGTCACATGCATAGTATGGGATAGCTGCACAAAGTCCATATTGAGTACCAGCATAAATTTCAATTTTGGTTGAGGGTCCGAGTTATCTGAGGTTAGGATTTTGGGTGGGTCGGCTATTTTAGGCACCTAGTCGGAGGAGTTGGGTCTCGTCAGCCAAACTTATATATATGTTAAGTTTGGGACTTGTGGCCAGTGGCGTAGCCAGAAAAAAATTTCGGGGAGGAACGCATCCAAAAATTTTTAACATCTACCCTGATTTTCAAAATCTTTACTCGCTCGTTTCAGGCTTTTTTGCATCACTTATATATACGTGCCAACTGAACATTCTGAAATTCTCAGATATATATACATGTTGTATATATACCTAAATGTGGCAGCTGCTCGGGGGTCCGGGAATTCGCTTACTGAAACGTTTTTTGAACAATAATTTCTACAAACGTTTTAGATCATAAGTGCAAAATGTTCGATATTTAACTAAAATAGGCGTTGATCTGGGGATGGAAGAGCCTAGCAAAAAGCCAGACCTTTTTAGAATATGACAGGTGTTATATAAACCTACTTTGCAGAACAAATTTTGTTAAAAATTTTAGACGATTTAGCAGTGTATTTTGATTTGCAAATAGGTTTTCCTGAGTTATATAATTCATAAAATTCTTGCCTACGGCGCGAAAATTTTTCAAAATTTTCCCCGACAAGGCGTGGTTTCGGGGGGGCAAATTGGTTTCGCGGAGGGGAATTTCCCGCCTTTGGCCCTCCCCTGTCTACACTCCTGCTTGTGGCTATTACCATGCAAAAAATTTTCCAGCTGCGGCTTGTTTTTAGCCGTCTAGGCCAAGGCCTAGATGTTTTGCGAATTTTCGGGTAATTATTTTTCGTATTTAGTAATTATTAATTATATAAATTTTCGGGGTCATTTCTTTGTAAATTTTCGAGGCGACTTTTTGTTAACATTGTTTAACAATTTATTATTGCAGTTATATATATTCCTTATATAGTCCTGCTACTAGCAGCATCGGCTTCGGGTTTGCTTGTCTGAAAATCGAGGACGATTAACCCGAATTTACTCCATCCGACCGAGTTGGAAAAAATGCTGGCGATCTAAAATCTCAGCAAAGTATATAAGGTAAAAAAGGTACGTAAAGGTAACCCCCCGGAGAATTCTCCTACCCTTGTCAGGGTCTAGGGTGCCGGTGCTCATCCCCAGATACACAGCCCTTGAGCCAGGAGTGCCACCTCGAATGATGACTACAACCGTGGAGGAGGGGCCAGCTCCTCAAAGCAGATGCCCTACACGGTCTCCTGTTTCCTTCCCGCATAAGTGGTACCCATTTACCGACCAACTTAAGGATGGATAGCTGGGTTGGCTAGAGCCCACGGCGAACCGATATGTGCTTAGTCCCTTGCTCAAAGGGATTTGTGAAAGCCTTGTGGCAGCGGGGATTCGAACCTCGGACTATCGGATCCAAAGTAGAACGCCTTAACCACTCGGCCCGGCACGGCACAAAGTAGGAATAGACACGACAGGAACAGGGATGAGGAGATCAACTACAGCAGACAAATGGGCACATTAATCAGGTTTCAAAGAAGCGTCTACCGAAAAAGATGGTATATATATTTTATATGATGTTATGTTATAATTATGTTATAATTAATATATATATATATAATATTTTATTTTTTGGTTCGGGATAGGTTCGAGTAATCTAAGGCGCTGGTCAGACCGTCTGAGCTTACGGTCGGTGGTTCGATCCCCGGAGGGCACAAAGCTTTCTCGACTCTAGCCAACCCAGCTATCCGTGCTTAACTGGTCTGTCAATGGGTACCACTAGGATGGGAAGGTAACAGAAGTCAGTGTAGAAGGGCCGGCCCCGGCCACCTTCCACGGATGCAGTCATCATTTTGAGGTGACACTCCTGGCTGTTCTACGGCTGAGAATCCGGGGATGGGCACCGGCACCCCATGTCCTGTGCCAGGACGGAGATATCTACTTGGGGTACAGGGGCGTATCCAGGATTTTGAAAAGGGGGGTTTTGACTTGACCAAATTTTTTTGTTGTCACGAAACGAACTTAGTTGGAGGCGTTGAAGGGGGTACCCGCAGGGTTATTAGTTTCACGATTTGCGCCAGGAAAAATTTTATTTGACTACACAAATGGCGACTCAAAAAGAAACACATATGAATCAAGTCGGGGGGTCTGGGTGGCGGAGCCCCCCAGAAGTTGGAGAACATTTTCAAATTTAGACCCCCTAGGAATTAATCTAGAGCACTTCTGCCATTAATTTGTGTAATAATATAGAATCCGAAGAGGTAAGCGGGGGCCTGAGGGGCGGCAGCCCCCCAGAAGAAGCCAGACCCCAAACTACGGGGTCCCATAAACTAAAAGGAGGACAAGTAGGAAAAATGCTCCTTGCAGTCGCATGAAAAAGTTAATATAAGCTATGATGGCCAACATTTAAATATGTCAAGGACTCAAGGACAAGATTTAATTAATTTTAATAAGTTTAATTTTATTTTAATGCTGTTCATTTTTTTGTGCACACAGAGTTTCCGTTCTCTAATTTCGCAGTAAGCCGTGTAAGCTGTAGGAGGCTCAAGTATGCAGATAAGAAAAGAAAATTAGGAGCTGCATAAACTGTCCACGAAATGTGGCGTTGAATGAGCGTCAATATGAGCCCAAGAGAAACGTAGCCTTGAATTGTGTATATACGACACAATAACGACGTGGCAAAGCGCCGAAGACGCAAAAGCTTAGAAAAAAGTAAAGAAAAACGCGCCGAGGGCCAAAATTTTTGAAAAAAAGTGAAGAAAACGCGCCGAAGGCGCAAAATTTTTGAAAAAAGTAAAGAAAACGCGCCGAAGGTGCGCAATTTTTGAAAAAGTGCAATGGAGATCGCGCCGAAGGCGCGAAAATTTTAGAACTTTTTACTAATTTCGCACTATTTAATCAAAAATTTTGGGGGGGGGGGGCAAAAACCAAAAGGGGGGGTTTCAACCCCCAAAACCCCCCCTTGGATACGCCCATGTTGGGGTAAACCTTTTCTACCTTCTTATATTTTTAATATATATCTTTTACGTATATTCGCACATCCGTGATAATATATCCAATTTGCTGTATATATATATATATATACTTATTTTGGGAATTTTTTCTTAGGGGGCCCTAAAGTCTGAAGGGCAAGGAATTATTTGGGGAGAGAAAATGTTTCTAAAAATGAGCTGGAATACGTAGCGCTATTTTGCTAGCATATTATGTAGGGGCGCGATAGCGCCCCTACATAATATGGGTAAAAAGGCGTCTGCGCGGCCCCCTGGAGACCGTGTTGGCCTGGTGCCAGCTAATTAGAGGTCCGGCGGTGGTAAAAAGGTTACCATCGTAAACAACTCGAGTAGTACTACAAGTACCACCATACTTTTGGTTCGAATTCGAAACTTCGAATTTTTGCACTAGGCGATAGTTACGGTGCGTTTGTTTTTTTTCTCGGTGAATAACGCTTATTGGAAATGCATTTTACGGCTAAGTGTTGGAACGATGTGGGCATTTTGGCACCATACTACTATTATATGTTGGTAGACAGGATCCCCCCATGCTACCTTTTTTTGGTCATTTTGGCACCTGGCCAATTTTGGCTCTGTGCCAAGGTCCCAAAGTCGGACTTTCGCTATTTTTCGCAAATTTTGGTCACACTTTTCTAGAACTGGGTAGAAGCTGGAGAGGTCTAGTATCTTTTGTTGAAAATTACCAGTAGGGGTGCATAAAGTAACGAGGGGGATTTTTTAATTTTGCTCCCTAGCTTTCAGGAGATGGGCCCAAACTTTGCATTTTTTTGGCCTGCTTGGGCTAAAAGTTTCTAAGTCCCACTTTCACTGGAAATAGTCAAACAGTCGCCAAAAACGGCGTTTTTCGGCCTTTTGGTGGTACCCATATATAGTAAATCGGGGTCGCTGAAAACGATGAGCATACTGCCGATACCGCCCGATGTGACCACTGGTCAGCATGGCTCCTGTGGTTCCTCGCCCAGGGTCAAAGTTGGGAAAACTCAGTCTAAACAGCGTTTTTCGACGTTTTGGTCGTGGGCATATATAGTAAATCGACTACGCTCGTTTCAATGGGCATATCGCCGAAACCGACGGAAGTGACCACTGGTCACTACAGCCTATGGTGCCTATTGACCACTGGTCAGACGGCCTAAAGCTGCGTTTTTCGGCGTTTTGGTTGGGGGCATTTATAGTAAATCGACTACGCTCGTTTCAATGGGCTTATCGCCGACACCGACGGAAGTGACCACTGGTCACTACAGCCTGTGGGGTCTATTGACCACTGGTCAAACGGCCTAAAACTGCGTTTTTCGGCGTTTTGGTTGGGGGCATTTATATTATATCGACTACGCTCGTTTCAATGGGCATAGCGCCGACACCGACGGAAGTGACCACTGGTCACTACAGCCTGTGGGGTGGATCGACCGGAATTCCGGTTCCGGTTCCGGTACTTTTTGGTTCCGGTTCCGGTTCCGGTTTTTGAAAACGTACCGGAACCGGAACCAATTTTAGCCTATTATCAAAAGCAAAATTTTATTAAAATTTTCAAAAAATTTTATCAAACTTCTTTAAAACTTTTTGAAAAACTGCGATTGGATTCTCTTATAACCAGAATATGATTTATTCAAAAATTTTAGCCTGCGGCGCTATTGCATTACTTAGAATGTTAATTTGTATTAATGTTAATG
Source organism: Trissonchulus latispiculum (assembly GCA_030248195.1). Lineage (NCBI taxonomy): Eukaryota > Metazoa > Nematoda > Enoplea > Enoplida > Ironidae > Trissonchulus > Trissonchulus latispiculum. The sequence goes on along the minus strand of JASAND010029421.1, from coordinate 84,476 downwards.
TTAATATTAGTATTAATGAATGTTGAATGAATGAATAATGAATGCCAAAAGGAAGAAATTTTGTTTAATTCAAGTTGGGGAAATTGTGCATTTCGGCTTTCTCTGAAGCTTGTGAAAAATACTTTTGGCTTATATATATGTTTAATGGATGAAAATATTTCAATCATGCAAAAACCATTTGCATTTTAATCAGAAAACTCCAATAACAAAGTAATTATACTGAGATATACGTAACAACAAGCTAAGGAATTAAAAGCCGATTCTAAACAAGTCCAATTTTGTATATAGCTGATGTTGCCTAAGTTCATAACCAGATTAGATTTACAATACGGAATTTATAGATACAAGAACAGTAATTTTCAGAAAAATTTTAATTTTGTCTGAAGTACGGAGAGAATAAAAGTAAACTAAAATGGTAATATATATCTTTTGTTTTCTAAAAATAAAAATGGCATTATTATTTTTTATTTTGCGTTTTGAAAATGCTGCAACTTTTCCGCTTAAAGTTAAATGGAATTTTTGATTATGACTAGACATTATCAGGCAAGCCAGATAAAAACTAAACATGTTTATGACTTATTTTGTCGATGGAACAGTTGTTGGTGCTCGCAAAAACTTTGGTGGAATCAATTTCTATCTACTTATATTTAGCTTAATTTAAAATTCAGCTTAACCAAGTAAGAAGCTAAATTTTATTTGCCATTAAATCTCCTTTAAGTCAACTTGCATTCGATTAAATTATTCATCGAAATTCCTCTATAGAATGTAAAAATATAGATGCCGTTTATTCATGGAAAATGTGCTCGAATAATATAAATATAGCATATTCATATTGTGTATAATTAATTTTAAATTTTAATTTTAAAGCTATAATGTAGTAATGTTTAACTATGCTATAAGACAAAAATCTCTTAATAAATTGCAAATTTCATGTTCCTGCATTGAAATAACTATATAAATTATAAAGCAAACGTTATTACAATGTTCTAGTAGCTATAAAAAAGCGAAAAATTGTGCAAAAATTGTCCAAAACGTCAGAAAAAATTTTCGATTTTTGTAGTGTTAAAGAGCTGGTTCCGGTTCCGGTTCCGGTTTTTTAAAGCCAATTCCGGTTCCGGTTCCGGTTCCGGTTTTTAGGAGTTCCGGTCGATCCCTAGGGGTCTATTGACCACTGGTCAAACGGCCTAAAACTGCGTTTTTCGGCATTTTGGTCGGTGGCATATATAGTAAATCGACTACGCTCGTTTCAATGGGCATATCGCCGAAACCGACGGAAGTGACCACTGGTCTGGCTTATCCCTAGTGGGGGGGTGGGGGGGTCGGGACGTAGCAGTAGAGATTGTTTATGCACTATAAACTAAATGTAGCTTGGATGGATATGCATAATGATTTACGTTTATAAACCGCGAATATGGGTTGTTCGGCGAAGCTGTGCCCATATTAATTCGCTCACAACCTAGTCCTCTTCTATTTTTGAACCTAGCCCCCATATTAAGCATTTTAAAGACTAGTCCTCTTTTGATTTTACAACCTCACCATCACCCATATTACTTTTTTATGCTCCAGAGGAGCATTTTTATTTCTTGTATATACTGTAAAAGGTTATTTCTTTGCAAAAATAGGGGGATGTAATAGTTGGTCAAATAGGCAAAAATTGAATAAAATTCTTAGAATGAATTGAATGAAAGTTTTTGAAGATTTGGCCTTATTTAGTTTTTGTAAAAACTGCATCAACATCAGAAGCCTTTGAAATTGAACAAAATCAAGATTTTTAACTAAATTTTCGCTGTTTTAGCTTAAACAACACCAGGAATTAGTCATTTTTTAGCAATTCTTACCAGTTTATAACTGTGTTTTTTTTCGTCGAAACTTTTTGGGAACTTTTACGCAGTCCTCCAAAATTTTTTTTTGCGGAACTTCGCAAAAAAATTGCGAAATTCATATTTTTTAGTTTTGCAATGATAACTAATGAATTTTATTGATTATGTTGTATTTGAACGCATTTTTAACATTTAACGAATAGTATAACCAAGTTATATACAACTATTTTTCCAAATTCGAAGCATGTGTATGTGTATACGTGTGTTTTTGACAAGAATCTAAAGTAACAGGTGAAAATGCGGGGGGTCTGGCTCTGGGGGGCGGGGCCCCCCAGAAGCTGAGAAAATTTTGTAAAACTGTACAAAATCCTTAATAGAAACACTCAAAATTTTGATTTCGGCAGCCAGAAAAGCCAAAGCTGCCACAGGGAAAAATTAGTGTAAAATTTGGTTTGGGAACATTTATATAAACATTTAAAATTAAAAGCAGATAGAAAGATTTCGGAAAAATAGTAAAAATAGAAAGAACAGTGCAATCATAATGAAGCACAACACCAAGATAAAAACACGAATTTAAAAATGGGGGTCTGGGGGTGACAGCCTCCAGCAAAAGCTAGATGTTTCCGGAAAATCCAAGCTTGAAAATCTATTTTTTCGAGCGATTTAGCAAAGATTTTGGGTTATTCTTGTGCACTTTGGTGTCTAAACAGGTTACGTACGACTTTGTTCAACAAATGCATACTTCAGAGTGGTTATCATCTTACTAGAGTGGTTACTATGTGTGTACTTCGTCAGGTATTTTAGGAAATTAGTTTATGCGAAAAAAATTTTATTGGATAAGCTTTCACTACAAAGTATTCTACATATCTCGGACAAGAGTCCGATCACAAGACTGAAAGGTGACTACAATACAGAAATACGCGCCGAAGGCGCGAAATTTTTTTGAAATTTTCTGCAAAAAGTACCGGAAACATGTGGATTTATTATCAGAAATAGCTGAAAATTTCTACTCGAGGCCAAAAATTTTTGCGGAACTTTACGCAGAGCTCCGAAAAAAGTTGCGGAATTTCGCAGTTTTTTTCGCAAAAAAAACACAGGTTTATAAACCCATAAAAATTCTAGAAATACGCCCCCATTTTGGGTGAGCACCCCCCTCGATGGGAGGGGCCCCCATGAAGCCCTCCCCCATGTAAATTACAGGCCTGTTGCAGTTCCTTTTTCCTTTTATTTCCTTTTTTCCTGGCTAACTTCAAAACGTCTAGGAAATTACAAGATTGTTAACCAAAAAATTGCATTTTGCCCACATTTTTCAAAAATTTCTGGCTTCGCCGGGATGTGATCGTATGGGTTTTAATTTCAAAGTTGGTTTTATATTTTGGACGTATATACGTATATTTAATAATAACATGAGTTGGTTTTACGTTTTGTACTTTGGTCTATTTGCATGGAAAAGTGTAGATTTAAGCTATGTATTATGTAGGGGCACGATAGCGCCCCTAGCGCCCCTATATAATATGAGTGTAAAGGCGTCTGCGCGGCCCCCTGGAGACCGTGTTGGCCTGGTGCCAGCTAATTAGAGGTCCAGCAGTGGTAAAAAGGTTACCATCGTAAACAACTCGAGTAGTACTACAAGTATCACCATACTTTTGGTTCGAATTCGAAACTTCAAATTTTTGAACTTGGCAAGTGTTAGTTTGCGTTTGGTTTTTTCTAGGTGAATAACGCTTTTCGGAAGTGCATTTTCTAGCGAAGTGTTGGAACGTTGTGGGCATTTTGGTCCAATACTACTGTTATATGTTGGTAGGCAGTATCCCCCCATGCTACCTTTTTGGTCATTTTGGCACCTGGCCAATTTTGGCTTTGTGCCAAGGCCCCAAAGTCGGGCTTTCGCTATTTTGGCACTTCGGTTGTGGTGGACTTTTTTTCACAGGCTAGCAGCTAGATCGGTTTGGTTTATTTTATTTGAATATTTCGGCCAATGCACACAAAGTAACGAGGGGGATTTTTTAATTTCGCTCTGTAGCTTTCAGGAGATAGGCCCAAACTTTGCATTTTTCACCTGTTTTGCCGTCCCACTTACCCACAAGTCCCACTTTTACTAGAAATGGCCTAAAAGTCACTAAAAATGGCGTTTTTCGGCCTTGGGGTGGTACCCATATATAGTAAATCGAGGTCGCTCAATTCGATGAGCATACTGCTGAGGTCGGTGGATGTGACCCCAGGGCCTGCGGGTCGGGGGTCAGGTGGAGGTCAAAAACGAAAGTCTTCAAAGGTGGTCATGTTTGGTATCAAATGAAAGCCTTTGGCGAGGCGATCAACTTTTGTCATTATGCCACCCACAAAAAGTGGCCCCAACGACCTGTGGGTGGGTGCCCCACCCCCAGTGGGTCCGGTGTGGGTCAAAAATGAAAGTCTTCAAAGGTGGTCATGTTTGGTATCAAATGAAAGCCCTTGGCGAGGCGATCAACTTTTGTCATTATACCACCCACAAAAAGTGGCCCCACCGACCTGTGGGTGGATGCTCCACCCCCAGTGGGTCCGGTGTGGGTCAAAAATGAAAGACTTCAAAGGTGGTCATGTTTGGTATCAAATGAAAGCCCTTGGCGAGGCGATCAACTTTTGTCATTATGCCACCCACAAAATGTGGCCCCACCGATCTGTGCGTGGGTGCCCCACCCCCAGTGGGTCCGGTGTGGGTCAAAAATAAAAGTCTTCAAAGGTGGTTATGTTTGGTATCGAATGAAAGCCCTTGGCGAGGCGATCAACTTTTGTCAGTATGCCACCCACAAAAAGTGGCCCCATAGTCCTGTATACTGTAAATACGCTGCTTGACGCTCGGCTCCTTCTTAACTCATTATGTAATCTCACTGGAAACGCATCCATCATTAAGCCGGAAAATTAAGCTATGCCAACCAATAAATCTAGTTAAAGTTAAACAAGAGAAATTTTGAAAAATTCGCTTTCTGATTTTTTCATTGCAAAATTTGGTACCAAAAGGAGGACCCATTTTTTGATGGGGAAGTTCGTTCATGGAGCCCTTCCCTTGCCAATTCTCCCTCGGCCTCGACATACGAGCTAATCTTTTCTTAAGGCCAATGTTTAAGAATATTGGACTATTGTCAGAGAATCTTTAAAGTGCTAAGAGGACAAGAAAGTAAAATGCTCCTCCGGAGCATGGAAAAGTAATATGGGTGGTTGGGGTGAGGTTGCGAAATCAAGAGAGGACTAGCTTTGAAAACGCTTAATATGGGCTAGGTTCTAAGAGAAAGGAGGACTAGGTTGTGGGCGAACTAATATGGGCACAGCGTCGCCGAACAACCCATATTCTCGGGCTTGCACGCTTCGCTTCAGCGGTTGTCACATATAGAACGGTCAACATTAGAGTAAAAATGTTGAATAGGTAATCTGCGAGAACGTAGTAGGTTGCCTGGTCAGTTTTAGGCTAGCCATATATATATATATATATATATATATATATATATATATATATATATATATTATATATATATACCTTAAATTTAGTTGGACTATGACAAGTATCGGACGGAAAGATAGGGATGTGGCGGTAAAACCATTGGTTCAATCCGGCAGGGTTGCGGTCAGTTACAATCGCTATGAAATTATTCTTTAAATATGCTGTCTGTATAAATGCATAAAATGAACACTAGTAAGCTCAGACTTTCTCGAAGGAAAAGTCTGACTATAATACATGGAAGTGCGAATATTCGGATATAGATATCATCTAATTTAGAATCTGGAACTATAATTTAAAGTCTACAAATCTATATAGATGAATGTATAATATTCACAGCCCGCGAATATGGGTTATTCGGCGACGCTGTGCCCATATTAGTTCGCCCACAACCTAGTCCTCCTTTCTTTTAGAACCTGTAGCCCATATTAAGCGTTTTCAAAGCTAGTCCTCTCTTGATTTCGCAACCTCACCCCATCCACCCATATTACTTTCCATGCTCCGGAGGAGCATTTTACTTTCTTGTAGTAACGGCGGAGCTTTTGCAGATCGACTCCCTTCCCGCCTATGGTTGGATTTTGCAGCAAAACCATTGCGCTAGAAACTAGGGATGCACTGGGGCCTGGCCCCGCCTCTGGTCAGGCATCGGTCATGACCGGGGCCAAAAATTGGAAGAAGTTGGGAAATTTTGGCAATTTTTGCCAAAAATTTAGAATTTTCGAAAGTCAAAAAAGGTCAAAGTGTTTACAAATCGTCTGTTTTCTCACCGATTTGAATGGAAATAACAATAGTAACGTCTGTATACTAGGAATTATTGCAAAATTTGAATTTTTATGAAAATTTTTTGAAAATTTTCAATTTAGAACCCTCATTTCCAGGTCCCGGTCGTGGCGGCCCCGGTGCATATCTAGACACTGCTTTTAGTAGAAGAACATAGCTTCAATGTTGCTCTTGAAGTGTGTCAGGCATTCCGTTTCTTAAATCTGGACCATTTTATTTCTCAAAAAATTTTGGAATTTTCGAACAGTTTCCAGGACTGAATTTCTCCAAATTCCAACATCGAAACCTGAAAATTTTCCAACCTATAAAAATCTAAAGAAAATATCCTTTAAAGTTTGTTATTTTTTGCCAGTTTTCATCGGGAAAATTCCTTTTTTCCTTTTTTTCTATTTCAAAATTCCTTTTTTATTCCTTTTTTCTTAGGAAGGCCGCGCAACAGCCAATTACCAAGGAATAAGCCAGGTTATCGTGTTTGTACAACCCTGTATGAGAGTACTCAACTGTATTTTTATTTACGTCGAAGGAGCATTTTTGGTTCTTTTTGTAAATGTTGTTAGTTAGTTTAAGCTAACTAAGCCAATTTCCAAAAACTTTGAAAAAGTTCTTTGCCTTAATTCAGGAATTTTTGACACATTTTTGCGTCTCTCCGTTTGTAAAGAATTGCTAATTTTGGTTCTTTTTTACTAAAAGTCTCTTTACCCTTATCCTGGCCGGACCTCCTATATCCCTGCAGATATCCCGAAAAAGTCTGCCAGTATGCTTATCTGTCTGTATATATTTGTTAGTTTTTTGATTATTTGTTTCAGGTGGCTGCGATGATTCTGAGCATGGTGTGGCGGCTGGCGACCTCTTTGTCTGTGCCTTCCGGTGAAGTCCTCCCACCAGAGCAGCTTGATTTGGCTAAACCTGTGCATCAGGTTGGTGTTTGATTCATTTAAGGGGGGCTACGAATGGGTTGGCACGACATCGTCTGTGAGCGCTGTTTTTTCGCCCGACGTTAGCCAAAATATCAAAGGAAAGAAAAGCTTTTCGGTTACGTATTGATCGTTTTTGATTTCAACGATCGTCACGAGAAAGAAGTCTAGCATTTCTAAACACTAGAGCTAAGCTTAGTGTCCTGCCTTTCTTCACATCTGGTACACTCACTGGCTTGTAATGTGCAAAGTTTCAGACGATTCTGCCTGAGTACTTTAGAACAATTGACTCACATCTTTGCAATGCAACCAAATCAAGCAATATCGATAACGTAATCTTGCGCCGCGAACGCAGGGATTAACGAAATCACATAACTTGACCCAGATACGTGCAGTATTTGGGCTTACTACAGTTCATAAAACTTTATTCAACCTCTAGCCGTATGGCCCTATCACGTCCAATTTTTCGCTCATCTTATCCTACAGAAAAACATAACGGTTGTTTAGAGATTATTTTACTCGGTAGCAAAGCACACTGTGAGAGGTCTATCCAGAAAATTTGGGCGTATATACATAGCGTTCAGTGCGCAGCGAAGTCATTATGCGGGTCGTGTCAATTTTTGGACCGACTACTCCAATTTGCGAAGGCTCCATAGGACGCTACACTGCGTGGAATTCTTTCAAACTTAACCCTTTATTACTTTCCGTCCCACAGGGAGGGCAAAATAATTGATGTACCGAGCTATAAAAACATGCGACAGATCTCGTTTTTGTATGAAAATAAATTGTTGATTATTTAAATTTTAGCTGAGAACGGATGATTTTGATTAACATCAGCGACTTCTACGTCGAATCAAAGTGTCGAAGTCAGCCCAAAAACGACATTTTTTGTTTGAACTTTGTAGAATTTTATCATTTCTTTCTCAAACCTGCAGCAGTTATGTTTTGGACTTCGTAGAGTACAAAAATGGCGTTATTTTTTCAAGCGAAGCAGCCTATAGGGAGTACAAAAGGTTTAAAAATTGTTCTTATCGGGGGACAAAATTCAGAAGTGGTTGTCCTCCACGTAGGACAAACAGTATGCAAAGTCACAACACTACTTCCTTCCTATTCTACTACTCGTACAGTAATAACGCAAATTAGCTTTTAGCTGTCATGCTCTGGTCCTTTCTAAAGTTTTTAACATGAGAATTTATTGCAACAAAGGGGGTTTAGCAAAATTTTTCTCCTGGGAGGCACGTTGACGCGTTTCAACATGTTTGTCATAGGAAATTATGCACGTTTTTTAACAATATTTTAAGTTATGATAACTTCAGTAAATCAAACAGAATAGTTGCCAACAGCCAGCTAAGGTTTGCGTAATAATGTGTCTCCAAGTCGGATAAAAAACTTGAAGTAATCAGTTGAAAATTCGTTGTTGGGTGATGATTTTGTTCTGAAAACATTGCAGTTACTGTGGAGTATCAGAATTAAAGCTACAATGATGGGCAGAAAGAGTCCTGTCATTTACCCCAGGATACTAACCAAACTCATCTGCTAGCGCTCTGCAAAAACTCCTGAATGTTATTTATTTAACAAAGTATTGTGACCGTCTGCGACTGACCTTTCCACGGCCTAAAAGACATTTGCTCAGGCTGCCACCAGCACCAACATCAACGTAAACGTCGACACGAAATTCTCGATCAGTTCAAACAATTGGGAGGCTAGCTATAGACATGTCACTACTGTGACTTTACTAAGTCTACATACGGAATATATAATGAAAGCGGGTGAGCATTTATCAATGCTGAATTCTATACAGATCTGGGGTCTTATCTCGATTACCCCCCCCCACCACTCAAAATCCTTAAAACCTGACCAAATGCGCTAAAATTTGGTGTGGGTATGTTTTCGACCACGCTGAGTTCAAATATCGCAAAAATTTTTCGATTTCGCGAAATTCAATTTTTTTCGATTTCTAAGGGGGGACCAAGGGAAACCGAAAAATTTTTTGTCTTCGATTTTGCTGAAAAGATGTATGTAGGGGTTTTCGGGGTGGCAGAACACGAATCTGAAGTCCGTTTTTCGAATCAGCTTTTCGTTAGCTCAGTATAAGCTAAAGATTTAAGCTTAAGATGTAAGCTTATAGAGGTCGGGGGAAAAAACCAAGGTAGTCACTTTTTGGACTCTGCAGAACTACCCAGTGGAGCAATCCAGCTATAAATTATTTTCTTATCAAGCCCTGTCTAAACTGTCACTTTGGTATATAAATCGCCTCTCTAGGTCCTGTCGTTAATTAGTAATTAACGGTTAATTAGCCGGGGTAAAAAAACCCAATGGCGGGAAAAAAAACCAACCGGTGGGAAAAAAAACCAACCCCAGTATTCGGTCAGGGTGACTCATATTCGCGATTTTATGCATGCGACAGGTAAAATCGGCGTCGCTGACTTCATATCTGCAGTTATTTTTGCGATATTCCTTATAATAAGTGAGAAAATCAAACATCAAAATTTGCAGCATCAACTGGCTAGGTTTCATCAAATTTGCCAGTTTCTATGTTAAAATGCAAAAATTTGTAAATCTTTCGAAATTCGATGAAATAAATTAAAATAAACGTTGTTTCAGTGTTTTTTCGCGTATTTCTTTGTCCCAGAGTACTTTTTGGCCGCTTTAGCTGAGCCAAACAGCCGATCCGCCGAAATGAGGTTTTTACCGGCTAGCACAAAATTGCAAAGTCCAAATGCAATTTTGAGCTGTTCACGTGAAAGAACGCATTAAACTTGCTATGTGGATGACTTTTGAGCAACTAAGAACCATTTTTGGGAGTTTGGCAGCAAAAGCAAAAATTGGTTTTTTTCCCACCCCTTGGTTTTTTTTCCCATTTTGTAAAAATTCTGCTGACAGCTTGCCAAGCGTCGCAGGAAGGCGAGACCGACATTTTTGGAAAGAGCACATGTTGTTCTCATAGAAACTATTTAACTTTAAAAGTTATTATCTAACTGCTATGGAAAATTTTTTACAGGCCTTCAAAAATAGGCAAATTTTGAATTTTTGGGGGGTCAAAAATGCCAAAATTTTCATAATGTCACAAAATGCTCAAAAATGGTCCGATTTAGCTCAAATTTGGTGTGGTAGGTGGGATGGGCCCTACCAACTTGCATGCAAAATTTGAGCCCGCTAGCTCATCCCCATCGCCCAAACGGGGGGTTGGTTTTTTTCCCCCACCACTTGCGGGTTGGTTTTTTTTCCCCGACCTCTATATACTGAGCTAACGAAAAGCTGAATCGAAAAACGGACTTCAGATTCGTGTTCTGCGACCCCGAAAACCCCTACATACATCTTTTCAGCAAAATCGAAGACAAAAAATTTTTCGGTTTCCCTTGGGCCCCCCCCCTTAGAAATCGAAAAAATATCGAATTTCGCGAAATCGAAAAATTTTGTGATATTTGAACTCAGCGTGGTCGAAAACATACCCACACCAAATTTTAGCTCATTTGGTCAAGTTTTAAGGATTTTGAGTGGGGGAGGGAATCGAGATAAGATCCAATACCCCAGATCTGTGTGAAGACTAGTAAAATCTAATTGGATTTTATAATATTTACTTCATACTACATTGTAAGGGTGTTTGCAGAAAATTTCGACCAAAGCTGGTTATAACCAGCTATGCCAAAAGAGCCAGTGTAAGCTGTTATCCGTGAGAGTGCCTGAAGGCATATTTTTTACTTTAGGAAGGACAAATTTTGACAACGTAAAAAACACATGTCCTACCCAGAGTATATACAATATAAATTAATTAAAATATAATTAATTAGCTGTTCAATCCAAAAAGGTGCATTTTTGGTCGACATGCATCGACTGCATTTTTGGTAGTTTTGCACCAAGTGTGATGTGGGACATATAGTAGCTTAAGCCTCTGCATGCTAGTTCAGCGGGCACTCATAAAGGGTTAAACTATTTCCCATCAAATCTAGTACGTACTACGTGGCAAATGGGTATTAGTATCAGTCGAATGACTATTAGTTTGTCAGTGCGAAGGGACTGTATTGAAAGCTCTGGTGGATTAAACCTAATTCAGCAAAACTCAAATTTTAACTCCGCGACTGTTTTGAAATGTTTTCCGGAAATTTTTTGAAAACATCTAATTTTGGCGAAAATTTTATAGAGGTCGGGGAAAAAACCAACCCGCAAGTGGTGGGGAAAAAAACCAACCCCCCGTTTGGGCGATGGGGATGAGCTAGCGGGCTCAAATTTTGCATGCAAGTTGGTAGGGCCCATCCCACCTACCACACCGAATTTGAGCTAAATCGGACCACTTTTGAGCATTTTGTGACATTTTGAAAATTTTGGCATTTTTGACCCCCCAAAAATTCAAAATTTGCCTATTTTTGAAGGCCTGTAAAAAATTTTCCATAGCAGTTAGATAACTTTTAATACTTTCTATGAGAACAACATGTGCTCTTTCCAAAAATGTCGTTCTCGCCTTCCTACGACGCTTGGCAAGCTGCCAGCAGAATTTTTACAAAATGGGAAAAAAACCAAGGGGTGGGAAAAAAACAATTTTTGCTTTTGCTGCCAAACTCCCAAAAATGGTTATTAGTTGCTCAAAAGTCATCCACATAGCAAGTTTAATGCGTTCTTTCACGTGAACAGCTCAAAATTGCATTTGGACTTGGCAATTTTGTGCTAGCCGGTAAAAACCTCATTTCGGCGGATCGGCTGTTTGGCTCAGCTAAAGCGGCCAAAAAGTACTCTGGGACAAAGAAATACGCGAAAAAACACTGAAACAACGTTTATTTTAATTTATTTCATCGAATTTCAAAAGATTTACAAATTTTTGCATTTTAACATAGAAACTGGCAAATTTGATGAAACCTAGCCAGTTGATGCTGCAAATATTGATGTTTGATTTTCTCACTTATTATACGGAATATCGCAAAAATAAGTGCAGATATGAAGTCAGCGACGCCGATTTAACCTGTTGCATGCATAAAATCGCTAATATGAGTTACCCTGACCGAATACTGGGGTTGGTTTTTTCCCACCGGTTGGTTTTTTTCCCGCCATTGGTTTTTACCCCGCCTAATTAACCGTTAATTACTAATTAACGACAGGACCTAGAGAGGCGATTTATATACCAAAATGACAGTCTAGACAGGGCTTGATAAGAAAATAATTTATAGCCGGATTGCTCCACTGGGTAGTTCTGCAGAGTCCATGACTACCTTGGTTTTTTCCCCCGACCTCTATAAATCAATGTTATGAAAATTAACTAACGAGGTGCGGAAACCATATGTTTATGTGTTAAAGCCCCTAATACTAGATCTAACCTCAAAAATTGGTTGAAACTAATTTTAAGCTAAAAATTGCTAGTCTCGGTCTCGGTCTCGCTGCTCCTTATGTGTTTCTTCGTCATTGCATTTGTGCCAGCAGCATTGTTTGCAGTCTAGTAAGCTGCAGCTCACTTTTTAAATGGCCTCCTTTTTTGTTATTCAATCTGTCCACATGGGCAAAATGGTGGCATTGTGTTTTTTCATACTTTGTCTGATGCGTTTTGTATGTTTTGTTCAGAGCTCATCCATCGAAACCGAAAGAGGTCCGCCACCGTGACCGCCTCCTTCCGCCAATCAGTTAAAAATGTAATCAATTCTGCGAATCGCCTGGTATTTGGTACCTTGCCTTATCCGGAGACACCCTGGAATCAACATTGTCATCTTCCTCTAGATTTTGCCTATTTGCGTCGCTGTGTCCTAATACAAGGGGCAGTTGAGGTAGGGGGTAGTAGAGGCTAGTATGCGGTCTATTTGTTTTGTTTGTAACTGCTGTTCGCTGTAATAATTTATGGCTGATTTGTCTACGTACACAGTGACATCAAGAAGTTGTATCTTTTTCCGAATTATTTAATTAGTGATGCATACTAGAATTAATACGTAGTGTGAAGAAAATGGCGAAATGGCGAAAAATGGCGAGCCTCGCCATAAAAATTTGACGCCTATATTTACACGAAGAGCGTGGCATATAGACGCACACACACACACTAGTGGCGAAATGGCGAGACATAGCCAGGAGTAAATTGTAATAGGCTGGTAATAGGCTGTTTATGCAAATTAGGTTTTCTAGAGAACTGACTTTTTGTAGCTAAGACAGTTGCATTGTTGTACATACTTCACGTATATATACATAAAGAAGTCTCCTGCACGCACACAACTAGTTCTATGCAAAGAGGCCTATTTGCTCTCTCTTTCGCATTTCCCAAGCCTTTTATGCTTGGGCCAATTTCAACTACATATGTGACAGGAAATTAGGCCTACGCTGAAATTGCTCGCCACAAAGACGTATATTCTACTCATCATTTAATTTTGTAATTAAACTTAGCTAAACTCTTGCGAAGATTTTAGGTTAAGGTGATAGTAACCGGTCAAAAAATGCATGAACTTTCTCTCCCTCGCGCGATCTAAGTTCCGTGCGGTGCCTGAAAGCATAAGGGTTCCCATGAAAGAGCGACCTACCTACTGAGGGGCGTCTCTATCTACCCACCCTTTTTCTGCTGCTTCCTCTTGTCACTTACGTTACCAGAGCTTACGCAGTGCGGCCAACAACAAGTGAGCACTCTTTACAACGGAACCTCTTGTGACAATATACGTAAATATGTTCCATCTTATTCAGAGGTGGAAAAGATCGAAGCTGATTTAACAGGGACAAGAAACTCGCAAAAAGAACGCGTCAAAGTTTGTACAGAATTTTAGCCAGAGTTCTTCGCCTCACAAGAAGGGGGCAGGCCAAGAGTCGAGGGAAAGAGCGCGGCTCTCTCGCCGACATAGTCTAGCAGTTTTAATAGCTTGCACTTGTATAACTGCTTTAGCGTAAAATGTCTAAAAATTAGTGACCTCGTTTCACTGTGCCTATCGTTACTTTTAGAGCTCCCGGTGTGAACTGAAGTCCATGCTAAAAGCCAGGAGGGGACACGGAAATCTGGTTGCGTTTGCAAAGTGGAACCTCAGAAGAATACGGACACAAAAGGACCATTTTGTTCTGATTTTTGAATGATATGAAATCTTGTTTTAGATTGTGTATATACGTATATATATATATATTATACCTGCATTGTTTCTTGTTTAGCAGTGGGTAAAAATGTATTTTTATGGAAATAAAGCACGTGGACTTTGAGTATATCAGTTTTTAAGCTGATTACTTGACAGGGGAGGGGCGGCAAGAAGAGAGAAAGGAATCTACCATAACGGAGACTGGACTAGAGGTTTTGGTTTTATACAGTTACATTGGGCAGACTGATGATTCATACTAACTCTACATAGTGCTAAGTCAGTCTGTGAGAACAAAATCTGAGTATTGAGTCGGTATGTGAGAACAAAGTCTAGAGCAGCAGTTGCTCTCAGAAGTAGTGAAAAGCATACAGTGTCACACGAAACGGTCCCCTATATTTTAGCCATCCTTCCTGAGTTGTCGTTCATTTGGCGACCTATCGCTTTCCTCACGGCTGCTATTCGTGGAGTACCATTCATAGAACTGGAGAATCGGTTAAGAGATGTTGTGCTTCAACGAAAAAAGGAACATGCTGTAAGTACATACGCTTAAACTTCAACGTTTTAATTATGTGCATGTTTGCACTTATTGGTGAATACACCCCCATTCTACTGGTTAGAAGCAGTGTCAGCTTAGTAGTGAATTTATTTTTGACTCTGTGGAGGCAATAGTTCACACTGAATAAGTTTCTTCACAATTACCCAAAGCGTTTAACAAGGTAGGAGATTTGCTTATTGCCAGGAATGTGATCAACCAACACATCTCAGCAGTTCCACCCTGAGGCGGGATTTCCTTAGCTTTATTTTTAAGCTCAAGACACGACCTGCACTTGTTTCAACCGACAAAGAAACCAATCTACTACGGAAGTTTATGTTTTCATTCTATTGAAGTTTATCTTAGAAATAATAATTCTTTCTAAATATTTAGCCAATTATTTTTTATATCTCTAAGAGTTTGTTCTATTCCTCCTTTGTTCCCTCATCTAAGAAATCATTTTGTTATAATTTTCCCCAAAGTTATAACTTCTTCTTCTTGAACCAGATGTATTGCTTTCACTGTTTAGCAATCACAGGCGCAACGCAACGACCTTATTCAGTTGCTGCTGGACGCAGAGCTTCCCGAAGGCGAGCAGTCTGATCTCAAAGCTGAGAGCAATGGCGTTCGTGATGGTTCTTCCGATTACTTCACCATATCCAAGAAACTGAACACGGAAGTATGACTTGATTTTGTTTTTGTCACTTGTTCTATTATGTACTGATTCTATGAATAGATGTATGTATAGATCTATGTATGTATATGCGCATATGGTTTCACAGAACAGCTCCCAAGCGGGGACAGGTTCGAATGACTGTGCATGTGCATTTGGTTGTCGCGAAGCTGGGTTTGCATGCATGTGCTGGTATGATCGGCAAAGTCCTCGGATAGCAGGCGCATGCCGCTTCTATGCGAGAACCAACTACTTTTCCCATCTCTTAATCAGCTTTATTAATTAGGTTGACAGCATGCTACGAAAATGGTTTAGGCTTAGGCATGTTGATTGGCGTGATGCCACGTTGCCTCCAACGTGCCGTTTAGCCTGGGTGCTGCCGCGGAAGAAAGCGTTAGTGTTATTTGGGCATCCTCTTTTCGGTGTTTACATGTGATATATATAGTATCATGGTGATAGATAGATTAGATAGCGCACCTGCTGCTTCCAATGACATTTAGTTTAGTTAATTCACACACGATTAGTAATGCTAAGCGGTACCATCCCTGAGATTAATTCCGTTCCGTTGCGAGAAATCTCGCAGGCTTAACGTGCTGAAGGAAGATCTGAGTGTCTCCCTCTTTCTATTACATATACACTTTGGCCATAGCCATGCGAGATCACTCATTTGCTTTATTTCTGTTTGATTATTCAGTTAATTTATATAATTGTAGGAAATAGTGCATCAATCCATTCTGTTTATGCTGGCTGGATACGAAACGTCCAGCACAACTCTGGCCTATGCAACATATCTGTTGGCAACAAATCCAGCCGTTCAGAAGAAATTGCAGATAGAAATTGATGAACACTTTCCCAAAAATTCGGTGAGCTTACCCATCCACCTTTCCTGGTTTTGTGAGTTGGCAATGGTAGATTTAAAGCTAGATATACTTAGATATGGCAGATTAGAACCAGTTTATTAAATCCAGATCCTTTTAGGGGCAGATGGTGCAGTTACTTTATATAGCTTATAGGATTCCGGAAAAGCACGAAAGACCGGTTTCCTGGGTCGGGGTGAAGGATGCTTTCTTTTAGAGGAAGCTCAAAAGACATTTTCTTTTCAAACACATGTGTCACAACACACTTATTCATATAGAAGTGAGTATTCGCAATTTTGCGTTACAAACAGATAAATTATGGTTCAAGTTATTTTTTGTTATTTGTTGCATGATTATGTATTTGACATGTGTTTTATGTATGCATGCATGAAATTGATGAATTTTATGAAGTAATGCTTCTTAAAGGATTGGTTTACACAATGGCGTACACAAATTTATTTAGCCAAATCCAGACTATGATTCAATCGGAAAACTGAAATATTTGGATATGGTCATTAATGAAACGTTGCGCTTGTATCCTGTGGGAAGCCCGTACGTGGTTAAACATGTTTTAAATTTGGCAGCGCTAAATTTGGGACTAACGCTAAATTATTGAATTAATGAATAGATTGGTTTGCTAAATTGGCCTTCCTCATGTTACAAGTGTTAACGCTCTACCGCTGCGCCACACCTCCGGACACAGAGACTATTATAGTTTATTACGCTGATTTCAACCTTTCTGGGTTGCTGATATTTAACATACTCCCCTAGCTGATTGAAATTCGGCTTCAAATTTCCAAGAATTGCAGGTCGATCCTCAAATCCAATAACCAATTTAGACTAAGGAGCTATGTACCGAAAAGCCGAATTGGAGCGAATTGTTAGACTCGAGAACTCGATAATATTCTTTTATGAAGCTAGTGGATGCCAGTTCTAAGACAAAAATTATGTTGGCCCGCAGCCAGTCCGGACTGCAACAATTTTTTATTTTCTAACACTAATGCAATTATGTGATTATCTAGTACTACCCGTGTTATTGTTGTTGCCTGTGTCCGTTTTTAGAGTTGTGAATAGAGAATGTATGTCAGCTACACGGATTAATGGTGTTCCAATTCCGAAGGGCATTGCAGTTCAGGTTGATGTTTGGTCACTTCATCGAAATACTGACATTTGGGGAAACGATGCAAACGCTTTCATACCTGATAGGTATAAAATAAATATCCACCAGACATGTAGGCTCCATATTATTCTGGACAGGTTTTTCTGAAAAGGTGTGTTCCGTATTTTGGAGGAAGGAGTATTTGGGAGATATGCCTTTTTTATATAATTTGATATCATCTCAATAATAACTCTGCAGTTTTGAATCTGACTGCTAACATACTTTAGGGCAGGGTTATATTTGTTTTTTCAGATTTACCTCGGAACCCGCCTTGGGCACTTATCTTCCTTTTGGTGGAGGACCAAGAATATGCATAGGACTCCGCTTTGCGTTGATGGAAGTTAAAATGACCCTAATAAGATTGCTGAGACAATACAGTTTCCGGCAATGTATGGAAACAGAGGTATATGTAACCTTTAAACTTCGAGTTACCTATACAATTTAATACAATTTAAAAATAGATTTAGTTGACGTGGTGATACATAATGTAGCTTATTAGTATTAGCTCTCTGTAGTAGGCTTCTGCGATGTTTGATACAAGGCGTTGTACGTCTGATAGGTACAATACTTATCTTTTTAAGGTGGTGATTCCTTTTGGGCACATATTATTGGTTGACGGCCCAAATCAAGATGAAATTGGATGAAACTTTCCAAAATAAGTTTTTTCCGTTTTTTTCCGTTCTGACACCCTCCGCGCAATCCCGCTACAAAAATTCAAAACGTCCGTATAGGGCACTTTTTGCCGATTTCTGATAGTTAGTAGCTGCATGGCTATTACTATGCTCATTTGAAAGATCTCTTTTTGAATCAACTTTCTAGTACTTCTGTATTGTGAAATTAACTGATTTTCTTATTTCGGCGTTGAAGACTTGTCATTTTTGCAGAAATGAAATAATCCACCATTTCTTAAGCTACGCAAGCCGTAAAATTAAACTAAAGGTGTTGATTTGAAGGTCTCGTCAGGCCGATTATCCGTGGCATGATAGTCCTCCAACTGCCGTCCCGTACGCTGGTATCTTAAAAAATGTAGTTTTTGCTATAACATGACCAACTTTTTTCCAGCGATTATGGAGCATTTACTATGCAAGCTACAGGGTTGCCACTAAGTAGACGTGTTTAACACAAAAATACCCGGGGACCCTTTTTTAGTTGCCCCGATTGTTGCTTCATAGTTAATGTGGTCGCTTACCAAAGTTGGGAAAAGTAGGCAAAATTCAGGTTGCGCATACATTTTAGCTAATTTCTTCACAACAAAGAGCGATTTTATGATAATTTAAAAAGGGTACCCAGGTATTTGATAGTGGAATCGAGTGGTGTTGCCGATGTCTCACCAAAAAATCTTGAAAATTGAATTGCTTCAAAAATGCAGTAAAATAATTTTCGAAAACTAACGTTAATTTTTACCGCATTCATTAGAAAGAGAAAATGTTAAGCTGCATTTTGATATAAAAATGGTTTCTTAGCTCCAGACAAAGGAATGAATGAGTAATGAGGGTTCAAAGTTGATGCCTCCAAAAGGAATCACAACCTTAAACTTGCGAAAATCTGTCTTGAAAACTATCACGTATACGGCTATCGTTTATATTGGCTCGTATTTTTGATAGCCGGCATCTGCCGGTGAGGGTCAGTACATCGACCGGCCGGCCTGTGAAGGCCGGTGCAGGGGTCGGCTAGCTCCTTTGGCTGCTGCTGTTTGGCAGCGCGATTGGAGCGTTAATCTGGAAGTCGTGGGTTCGAATCCCACCTTATGGTCGAATTTTCAAGTCACAGGTGTTGGAGTGGCGATTAATTTCTTGATCAGGATCTCGTTTACGTGACTCCTGGCTAGAACCTATGCTAACAATTTTAAATCGTAGGCTTGCATGATCCTCCACTTGTAGCTCAGTAGAAATCTCTGCATTAGGGAGGCTCATTTATGTACTTGTCTGTCACATTTTAAATCAGATTGTTCAGTTTTAGATCCCTTTGAAGTTGCATTCCTTGTTTACGATAAATCCAGCCAATGGAGTTGTTGTGAGAATCGAGAAAAGAGTTTTACCGGATGGTGTTGTTCCTACACCAGTATACTGAAGACTGACTAGTCAATTGATGCTTTGATGAACAGATTGAACGAAATTTTATAATCCTATGTTTTGTGTGTGCTATTGTGCTTAACAGTTCTATTTCATCTCATTTTGAGGCTGCAAATAGTATTTTTACCAAACATACGAACTAAGAGCCTTATGCTAATTATGCAGGAGCAGTCGATCTTGTTCCTTAGAAAAAGAACTGATTCCGGTTGGTGACCTGAATGGCTGATCTTTTTTCAGTTTCCGCTTCCGGTCCACGAAAGATCGCATTCCATGACAGATCGAGGCGGCAGTGATACTGCATGACTGCAGCCTCGCCCGGTTAGGCTGTTCAGTGCCGTCAAGCTAATGCCTGCCTCAGTTGTTTTCTTCATTATGTTCGTATCTTCTTCGTCATCTTCAAAAATTGTGGCTTGAGGGTACCACGTCGTCAGTAAGCTGGTTAAATGTCCCTATATCCTCGGAGTACGTCCAATCGTCTGTACGGTGTACTGGTCATGTCTGAGACAGCAGGTCGCTCGCACAAGCCACGGAGTATCAGTGGTACACACCCCCTTAGACCTGATCGGTCGCTTCTTCTGGGTCATTTGATCTGGCTGCTGCATTCGCTAAGTATTAAACCTGAAGACTGACCCCCATATTGCCTATGGATAGAATGAATGAGAACAGACAGACAAACAGACCTGAATTGTGGCAAGTGGTTATGAATTGACAGGAAAAGTTGACTTCAATTACAATCAATTGGCGTAATCTTTAGATCATTGTAATCATTTTTCTAAAGGTTTTCAATTGATGTTTCACGCTCGTGATTTCATGTGATGGGTTTCGCTTAAGATTGTAGATTTCTTACATTAATCTCAAATCTACCACTCTCCATTAGTACTAACTCAAATTAAAAACGCAAGAAAAATTCATTGCAGTTGAAAGCACAAGATTGGCTGCTGTAAAAAAAGTTCCTAGGAACTGGCGACAACAGCTCGGGCGATAGCCAGAAGACCACGATATCGTCTTCTTAGAAACTACATTCCTTCGAAGCTATAATGCTGTTTGTCGTTAGGACAACTTCTTGTGATGCGAACACGGCAGCTTAGCTAGTTGGTTATTTGGTTGGCTATTCTTAATCTTAGCTAACAAAATCATCAACAGGAACGTCTACAGGACAGCTATTGATTGGTGATGTTTATGTAAATAATTTTACAAACTGTCAAATTAAGTTGATGTGATTAGAAAGAAAATTCCAGCACGTTTTAATAGTGGCATGACGTTAGTCAGTCATGCTGATGCTTTGACTGATAAGGTATCACTGACAACGTCAGTTGAAGCAAAGCCTATATAGTTCATTACTATTATTTGTTGACATCACATTAGTTTTAGCGTAAGTTTATGCTTGTACAAGAAATCTTATTCTGGACTGGACATTTAAGTTACTGAAAAATTACAGGGTCCTCTTCACGGCTTTCCTTATGTTAAACATCAGTGAACTTCAAAAGGTTGAAGCATAAGCATTAGCATAATAAGCTATTTAAGTTTCGCTGTCCGGAGATATAACTGATCGGTTAGAGTACTCGACTGTCAATCAGCCGGGTTCGATCCCCACCCTGGGCATTTTTCTTCATATATCTTTCAAATCCTTGTTTCAACCTTTCACATACGGAAACCCGGACAGGATTCAGATTTATTGCGATTAGAGTAGTTGAGATTAGAATGAAATAGGCCGATTTTCACATGTTTCAAATCCTAATTTTAACCAATCCCACTCTCCGGGTAAACTCTAGTCTTGTGAACGAAACTAGTATAAAACAAGCAATATTTTGTGCAAAAGGTGTTTCCGCTGGGCGAACATCTTAGTAAATTGTAAGCCTGCTGCGCAGCCAGTAATTGTTTATAACTGGCTTTTCTGATTATTAACGGAAACTATACGTGCAAAACGTTGTGTAATTTCTATAAGATGTTTGAACAAATTACCGATACACCGATAAATGATGGAAAATGTGTAATTTGCCCAGCTATTTCTTCATCTGTTTCGTGCTTTGAAAAATGTTCGCTGAGTAGTTAGTGAAAATGTTTGATGAGTAGTTACTGAAAATGTTTGATGAGTCATCAGAATACAGAATATGGAACTGTCACATTACCGAAGCAATTTACTTTCACATAGCGTAATTACATTGATTAGAAGTAGAAACTTTGGAAATTACAAATTCACACGCAAAAGATGCCGGCCCTATCTCAAACGATTGCACACACGCTTTTATGGCGAAACCTATCTTTTTCAAGCAAAATGCGTGTGTGGGCATGGGTCGAGCAAACATAAGAGACCTGCTGCGCTGAGGCGCAGCAGGAGTGACTGTTCAAAAACCTATCCTGTACGTACTGTGTACGTACTGTACAAATTAATATCTAAGAAATCTGTCCTAAATTTATATTAAATTGTTACAGGTAACAAACACTGCAGGGTGCTGTTCAAAACCATGGACACAATGACATGGATATACATTCTCTTTATCGCTATTGTAGTTGTTTGGGTGTAAGTTATCTTTTTGGGTTCCACCATGATCGATTACTATCAAACAGCCGCTGTTAAAGTAGAATGAGTTGCAGCAATTTCTTTAGGAGGTGTAGCTGTGGTAAGTAGGTAAGCAGTATAAATTCTCCCAAAAGTATCCCAAGTCGAGAGGCATGATCCAATGACTTCCTCAAAATAATTTTCGGTTTTACTAGGGACCTGTCAATAAGGATCTCGCTTGGAGAGTAGAAAACTTTCGGAAGAAATTTCGGTTCGATGATCATAGCTGGGGCCCCCAGTCTTAATAAGCTAAGTCTTAATGACTGTGTACCCTGCTGTACAGTTTGCAATTTAAAGTCTAATAAGGTCAAATAATGGTTAATTCTAATACGCAGTTTTTATGCACAGTACAAATAGAAGGACCCCACCAGGGAATGTATATATAAAGAAGACAAACTGAAATGTTATAAATGCAACTAACTTTTCATTTAAAACTTTAACTGGAAAATTTGAAACTATTAATTAATGCAAATTCATTAAAATTACTTGCTTGGATCTCTATTCCATGGTGTGTCGCAATCACTTGTTACGCGCAATTAATCAGATAAGATAAAAAGATGAGAAACTTGTGAAATCTTGACTTTTGAATTTGACTTGACTCCCTGGTAAATGACTTTGGCACACTGCAAGAAATTATTTTATAAAACTTTGGAGATAAATAAATATTTTTAATTAATTTACATTAATTGGTGCTTTAAAGTTTAGTTGTAAGCGTTTTGTTTTAAATTAAAAGTCAGCTGTATTTGCATCATTACAATGTACAGAGAGCACCAATAATATAGAAGTTATGTGCTCTTCTCTCCTGGTTCCGTAGTGTAGTTGTTGCACGCCTAACTGCAGTTTGGGAGGTGCATGGTTTCATGGTCCATGCCCATGGTTCCATCCATTCTCGGCGGAGCCAAATCTTTACAGCAGTCTGCCAGAAGAACATGGAATCCAGCCCCTGTCTCTTGTCGTGTGTACCTGTCGTGGCGAGGCTAGACTGGCTGCTTCCCTGTGTTTGGTCCTTGTGCGGCTCGGGGCGAACCTCTGGTAAGCGAGGGAGAGATGTACAGAGAGCACCAATGTCTCTTGGTTCCGTGGTGTAGTGGTTGCACGCCTAACTGCAGTTTGGGAGGTCGGTGGTTCGATTCCCGGCGGAGCCAAATCTTTACAGCAATTTGTTTTCTTTATACTTTCACTGCTTGGGCCTTTATACTTTATACTATTTGCACTGTGCCTTAGAGTTGACTATCATTTGACTTTTCCATTAGACTTCAAATTGGAAACTGCACAACAGGATGCGCAATAAAATCATTAAGACCTAGATTTAATCTGGGGGCCCCAGATATGGTCATCAAGCCGAAATTTCTGCGGTGCTACAGCTCATTTACGTTATGGTGGAAAAACTAACAGCAAGTCAGATTATTATTCTTTACATGTTATCCTCCAAATATTATCCTTTAGACATGAGAGATCTGAGTTAGGCTGGTTTTTCTTCCCTGATCCCAAACTGGAAGGAGTACGTTTTGTAGAAACGCTGGAACATGCTTTACATTCTCACCATTAGGCAATGCAAAGAGCAATACAACATTTCTTCCATAAAATAAAAGTTTTGAACTTTTGTTGAGGCAATAAATCCAATTGCTTTCTATTTTCAGTTATTTACAAAGCAGAATATCCATATTCAACCGTTTGAACATTAGAGGCCCAACACCAAGTCTGTTTTTTGGGCACTTCAAAGAAGTTGTTCGGAACGACGTAAGTCACAGAAAGGGTAACTATAATTACCGTGGTTGTATAAGCAATTAAGCACCACCATTTGGCTTGGAATTGTAGATTGTTTAAGGGACTGCTGGGAACTTCACTAGGGTCCAATTTAAGTCAGCCGTTGGCAGGCCGTAACATAGAATTTTTATGAATGGATTACGGACAAGAAAAAGTAATAGAAATAGGGGTTAAGAAGGGTTAAGCTAATTACACTGCATGCATTGTCCATGAATATTTTGAGGAATTTAGTGCATCTTTGAATTTGTTCGACTTTCGCAAAATTTTGCAGCATTTGAAAGCTTAAACTTAGGCTGTCGCGAAAGCGTCTTCTAAAATGTCACTACAGTTTGGGAACGAATTCAAACTTAAGCTTGGTTCGATTGTGCCTTAGTGGCTCAATCGGTAGAGCGTTGGCCTAGATAGCCAAAGGTTGTGGGTTCGATCCCCACCTCAGGCCCGAATTTTTCGGGTCGGAGGTACTGTAGTGACAATCTTAGTTTTGTTTGTGTTTTCATTAGAACAAGATTTTCAAAAACAACTTTTAATTATTAATGTTTACTGAGCAATATCAAATTTAATGAAAAATCTCAGCAACGTGAAATTTTTGGAAACGTTTAGTGTCAAAACCAATTTTTGGTTTGATTGATTAGCCCTTTGCCATTTGTTTGTCTTTTCTCGACAACAATATTTATGTGAGAGATTATGTAGCGCTTCTACCAGGGCTGGTAGACGATGTAACACAAGAGGTTGACTAACGGTCAACCTTTTGCGTTACAATTAGGCTGTCATTCTTGCCCGTATTGTTCTTTTTATGATGGACGTGGACAGCTCATACCAGGCACTGAGGCACTGTCATGTTTTCAGGTAACTCCGGCGTACGAAGTGATCGCGGAATGGACAAAAAAGTTCGGCCCAGTTTATGGGTAAATTGAAAATCTTACTGATTTTCTTGCACTGATAGATTGGAAATAGCAAGTCAGACGCACTAGCAAAACTTAGCCGATTTAAGTTCAAATTTGGCATACATAGATGCATCTGAAACTCATTTGTGACGATCTCCAGCTAAATTTTAAAACATAAGTT
Organism: Trissonchulus latispiculum; assembly: GCA_030248195.1. Classification (NCBI taxonomy): domain Eukaryota; kingdom Metazoa; phylum Nematoda; class Enoplea; order Enoplida; family Ironidae; genus Trissonchulus; species Trissonchulus latispiculum. Next base: position 59,786 of record JASAND010029421.1, on the reverse strand, counting down.
TATGAATTTTTAGTCTTTTTTGGAACCAAAAACGTTTATCTCCGATTTTGCTGAAAGGTTGTATACAGGATTTATCAGATCGGAGGCTATTCAAAAGAAGGACTTTCAATCCTGCATTTCGTTAGTAAAAGATTCACGTATAATGTATTGGCTGAGTTAACGAAGGACAGAAGCTGAACACCTATTTTGCACTTTTGTTTTGCAACCCAAAATCACTTTATATAAGCTTTTAACAAAATCTGAGACAACTAAATTTTAGTTTTTTTTTAAAGTTAATCGCTAAACTTTAGTTTCAATCCAATTCAAATGTTTCCTTCTGTATCTAAAGCCAAACCTAGTTGTGCTTTTAGCCTAGTCTACGCCTAAATCGGTTCAGCTTTGTGTAAGCTAATGTCGCCGCTAAATTTAGATTGTCAAGAGTAGAAATGTTACTTGTGGGGGACAAATGGTTGAATGGCTGAATGGGACAAGTGGTTAAATGGGGACAATAATTTTGGTCTTGGCCCTCATGCTTCCAAAAACTTTTGTGTTTTCGATTTGGTTGAGAAGTTGCCCCTAGGGTAAGTCGAGGTCGCTGATTTCAAAAATTGGAAAGAGAAATCGAGGATCGACCGATCATAATTGACCTAAAAACTTTGTTTCCACTTTTCGTAAAAGTAGTCTCGGGTAATTTTTGTTTTTGATTCCGAATCCTATGTCAAAATTGCATGAAAATTGATGCTGAGTCCGCATTCTCGCAGTAGTATACAACATCCAGAAACCGTTGAAGACTGGCTACTGGCACCTACACCTGATTCAGAGAGGGTCTGGTTTCTTCTCGCATTCGCTAAACCGGTTTTCATTGATTTTTAAACCAAGTGGTCGATAACGGTTTCAGCGAAAAGTTTGGTTCGCTCTGAACTCGGAAATTTGACTAGTCAGAAAATAAATAATAAAGAAAAAGGCACGCATTTTTTCAGATACTATGAGGGAGCTAAACCTGTCTTGGTGATAAACGATGTGGAGATAATCAAAGAAGTCCTGTTCCGACAGTATAATAATTTCCACTCTAGGAAGGTACGTAACTGGTTTCTATTAGCGTAAAGTTCATTTAACATTCATTACCCAGCATTTAGTTATCTATTGCCATATGGTATTGGGGATTTATGTTGACAATTTGACAATCTGAACAAAAAGTGAAAGCCAAATTAGGGTGACCGTGAAACATCCACATATATTCATTTGAGAATCTCTATGCTTTTTCTAAGGCTTATCTACTTACTTATCTATCATCTATCATTATCATCATCTACTCATATGTTTCATCTATCTTTCAACATCAACACCGGTGTGTAGACTTAATTTGCAATCAGATTCTAAAACTGCCACCACCTCGCCACTTTTGAATCGAGTGTGCCTCATAAAATCCCAATGAAATGTAGATTTTTCTGCGATTTTTCAACTATATTGTAGTTGTTTCCACTCCAAGGAAATCCTGACAAAGACAAACGGGCCCATCTGTTTTCTGCCAGAGGAAAGCGATGGAAGCGCCTCCGCGCGATAGCAAATCCAGCCTTCACAGCAGCAAAAATGCGAAAGGTTCTGTTCTGATTTGCTTGGGTGGTATAGTGTTTGTTAATACCTAATACCATAATACCTAAACAAATACAGTTAAGAGTCAAAGACAGATATAACTGACCAATTGCTTGATTCTTTCTTAACATGTGAAAGAAAAACTTGAGACGTTCTTTATGGTTGTGTTTTCGTGAATATGGCAACTGATTAAAAATCTACAGTACTGGTATGTACTACAGTTTTTGATTACTTCACATTGCTGTAAACATCTATAAAGATAAAATAAAGGCTATGACAGTTACGTAGGATGGTAGTTTTGAATGTAACAAAGAAACATGCATGCTCGATAACATGTTGCTTATTAATTTTATTATAGTTTCTAACATTGAATAACATTTTTATATTTTATAGATGGCCGGTACCATTAATGAATGCATCGATGCGTTACTTGATATCGTAGAAGAAAAGGCAATTGGAAAGGCGCCAGTCGAAATGTGGAGGTAGCATTACATTGACGAATAAATCGGTAGAAAATCGAAACTAGAGAATTGCGTCATATAACATCATTTTTTCCATTCTCTCAAGCTATCCAAAATTTTCTGTGCTGTTGCTACATAACTTCTGTTGTCTGTTTAGAATATATCAAGGATTAACGCTAGATACGATTGCCAGATGTTGCTACGGTTTGCAGACAAACTGCCAGAAAAATCCAAATGACGAATTTCTCATACTGGGTCGAAAGATCTTCACAAAAGGCGCCGGGCCTAAACCAGTATTCAGTCATCTAGCGAGTGAGTCGACTTTTACCTCTTCCGTGCATGTAGCCAGTAGCAAGCAATTGGCAAGTAAACAAACGTATTATGATTAGGAGTATTATTATTAGTTCACTAAAGTCAATCCTATGTTGATTTTCACCTTTGTTGGAATTGCAACACACGGTTGCTTTTAATTATTATAGCGCTACTTCCGGAGTTATCTTTTATTTGGCGGCCGATTGCGTTCCTGACTGCAGCGATTCGGGGAGTGCCATTTATAGAACTGGAAAATCGATTGAGAGACCTTGTGCTTCAACGAAAGAAGGAACACACTGTTAGTAAATATGGTTGCTTTGTTAGTAAATAACAGCTTTTCTAGCCGTTTTCTTCTCTCTCAAGTTATAGAAGATATAAATGGAAATATCTTTGCCGATTGCAACGCTTTAGTTCTCCTGCGAAGTGGCCATCTTGAATTGGACTGTTCCAAACATTCAAGTAAACCAAGATTAAGCGTTTTGTGCTTAAACTACCCAGTCCTTCTTGTATGCATGGATAGCAGCTATAAACTGCTTTTGCTTGCTCGCAGGATTCGTTAAAAATTTTAACCGCTTGATTCACTAGAGCATGTGACTCTGAAAATGACCCGTTTATCATTTTTATTTTTTAGAAATCGCAGGCGCAACGCAACGACCTTATTCAGCTGCTGTTGGACGCAGAGCTTCCTGAAGGCGAGCAGTCTGATCTCAAAGTTGAGAGCAATGGCGCTCGTGATGGTTCTTTCGATTACTTCACCATATCCAAGAAACTGAGCACTGAAGTATAATATGATTTCATATTTTTAGTTTGGTTTATATTTGTGAATGTGAATACTTCTGTCCTGATTTGTTCTGACTTGTCCCTCAACTTTACTATTGTCGGAAATTTCCTATTTTGTATTTCGACCCTGAATGTTCTTTTATTTTCTTATGCTGTCCTGTAACATTTCGGGAGTCGCTCCCTTTGTTTTCCTTTAGCTCTTTATTAAATGCGGCCTCAGTAACTGAGCCGTTAGGGTGTACCTAGTTAGGTTTTGTTTAGATCTGTATGCTCGGTAGGTAGGGTTCTGAGTTATTTCTAGACTTAGGTAGTTTAATTATTCACTGAGCGTGTATTTAATTTACTCAAAGTTTCTTCGGCTGTCCCTAATTAGGCATTTATTCGTCCATTCAGAAAGCTTTATTTAGTAGTTTGTTAGGCTTAAGTATTCTTGGCGAGATCCTGCCCAGGTCGACTGGAACATAATTCTCCTCCAGGTTCGTCGTTTCCATACGCGCACAGTTTCCACCCGTAAAGTTTGGCTAGCTATACACTTCCAACTTTTCACAAAGAAGAAAAGTCGCTGCTACGGCAGTGGCCCCGTCTACTAATGCTGAATAAACCTTGCACTTGAAGAAGCCGGGTGGTCCACTACGGATAGTAGTCCCTGCAGCTCTACGATTGGATGTTCTTCGCGCTTATCATGACAGCTGGAATCCTGCACAAAATTAAGGCCAAATGGCATAACATGCATGAAGAGATCCAGCGATCATTTGAGTCTTGCAGAATCTGCCAGTTGAATAACAAGTCTAGGGAGCCCAAGCTCAAGCACAAGCCCTCATATCCCATCATTTCGGAGTGACCTTTTCAATTGGTTTGCCTAGACGTCGCCGGCCCCTTGCCGAGATCTGTTGCAGAAAATCGCTATGTGTTGGTTATCATCGACCATTTTTCGAAGTTTGTGAATCTCTACGCCCTGCCGGAACAACAGCCGAGGTTATTTGCGATTTATTTCTGGATTTCGTCTCCAAATATGGATGTCCGGAATCTATTTTAACCGACAGAGGAGCAAATTTTCAGTCCAATCTTTTCAGCAGCCTTGCAAGGAAATTGGGCTTTCTTTTAAGAAGTCCAGTACACCCGATCATCCGCAAGGAAACGGTTTGGCAGAGAGGTTTAACTCTCTCCTGGCTACAACGCTGAGAAAGTTCATCACAAAGGAACAAACGGATTGGGATCGTCAAGTCGGCAAGAATGGCGCACAATACTACACGACATGAGGCAACCAAATGAGATATTGTGAGATAGTGTTTGGAAGACCGGCGACGACTCCTGCTGATGTCTCCTTTGGGATTGACCACGGTCACTTTGTAAACGATCCAGCAAAGTGTGTGGCCATGGCGGCCGGAGAGTTGGATGGACAAGTCGAGGAAACGGTTGGCTGGTAGGGGATCTGGGTCGGATATGGCTGACTTCGTTCCGGGTGATTTGGTGAAAAGAAGGAACTTTGACAAAAATGCAGGTCTGTCTCCCAATCTCGGACCTCAGTAGAAAGGGTCATACACGGTGGTAAAGAAATGTGCACCTAATGCCTTTAGGATTGAATGTCCTGATACACGCCAACAGTCTACGTTCAATCGAATGCATCAGCGTAAACATAGCCCCAGGAATGCGCGGCATCAAACTGACGAAGGGATATCTACACCGGCAAAGGAGCTGGACGAAGAGTTTTTAAACGACAATGGGCAGCAGCATCCTGGCAAGTCCCCGTCAACATCCGGAGAGTGCCTCTCAAGCGATCATCAGCCTACGCTGGCAATTGTGCCAACGGTTCTGCCACCAGAAAGGCCTAGGCGCTATCCAGTGCACGCTAGAAGGGCACCTCTGCAACATGATTCGAGTTTAGGAGAATTCTTCCGAATTGATTAACAGGGGGAAAGTGAAACAGGAATAAAAACAAAACGTTTTTAGAAGAAACTGTGAATTGGTCCTTGTACCCTGTCTTCTGATTACGTTTGGTAGTTATACAAGTTGGTCGCTTAAGTTGTTTCGCTTAAGCCCTATTAGTTTGAGCTTTCGGAATCATATGAACTGCAACTGTAACTGTTAAATAATTCAACTAAACGCAGGAAACACAATTTAACGATATATAACGTAACGTAATAAATGTAAAATCACACACAATTACATACATATTAGTTACATTACGTTAGTACTGTAGCTTGCTGTGGGAGGATGTACGCAAACAGCTTAGTTTGTCACTAACTTATACTTCTGGTTAGTTTAGACATATGTGCTTTCACGAAACAACGCACTCACCGAATTTTTGGGAAAGTGTTCATCAATTTCCATCTGCAATTTCTTCTGAATCGCTGGATTTATTGCCAACAAATATGTTGCATAGGCTAGAGTTGTGCTGGACGTTTCGTATCCAGCCAGCATAAACAGAATGGATTGATGTACTATTTCCTACAATTATATAAATTAACTGAATAAACTGACACGTATATAAAGCGGAAGATCAAAACATAGACAATGAAGAATAAATAGAGACAGGAACAGCAAAATCAAAAATATGAAATCATATTATACTTCAGTGCTCAGTTTCTTGGATATGGTGAAGTAATCGGAAGAACCATCACGAACGCCATTGCTCTCAGCTTTGAGATCAGACTGCTCGCCTTCCGGAAGCTCTGCGTCCAGCAGCAACTGAATAAGGTCGTTGCGTTGCGCCTGCGATTTCTAAAAAATAAAAATGATAAACGGGTCATTTTCAGAGTCACATGCTCTAGTGAATCAAGCAGTTAAAATTTTTATCAAATCCTGGGAGCAAGCAAAAGCAGTTTATAGGCGCTATCCATGCATACAAGAAGGACTGGGTAGTTTAAACACAAAACGATTAAACTTGGTTTACTTGAATGTTTGGAACAGTCCAATTCAAGATAGCCACTTCGCAGGAGAACTAAAGCGTTGCAATCGGCAAAGATATTTCCATTTATATCTTCTATAACTTGAGAGAGAAGAAAACGGCTAAAAAAGCTGTTATTTACTAACAAAGCAACCATATTTACTAACAGTGTGTTCCTTCTTTCGTTGAAGCACAAGGTCTCTCAATCGATTTTCCAGTTCTATAAATGGCACTCCCCGAATCGCTGCAGTCAGGAACGCAATCGGCCGCCAAATAAAAGATAACTCCGGAAGTAGCGCTATAATAATTAAAAGCAACCGTGTGTTGCAATTCCAACAAAGGTGAAAATCAACATAGGATTGACTTTAGTGAACTAATAATAATACTCCTAATCCTAATACGTTTGTTTACTTGCCAATTGCTTGCTACTTGCTACATGCACGGAAGAGGTAAAAGTCGACTCACTCGCTAGATGACTGAATACTGGTTTAGGCCCGGCGCCTTTTGTGAAGATCTTTCGACCCAGTATGAGAAATTCGTCATTTGGATTTTTCTGGCAGTTTGTCTGCAAACCGTAGCAACATCTGGCAATCGTATCTAGCGTTAATCCTTGATATATTCTAAACAGACAACAGAAGTTATGTAGCAACAGCACAGAAAATTTTGGATAGCTTGAGAGAATGGAAAAAATGATGTTATATGACGCAATTCTCTAGTTTCGACTTTCTACCGATTTATTCGTCAATGTAATGCTACCTCCACATTTCGACTGGCGCCTTTCCAATTGCCTTTTCTTCTACGATATCAAGTAACGCATCGATGCATTCATTAATGGTACCGACCATCTATAAAATATAAAAATGTTATTCAATGTTAGAAACTATAATAAAATTAATAAGCAACATGTTATCGAGCATGCATGTTTCTTTGTTACATTCAAAACTACCATCCTACGTAACTGTCATAGCCTTTATTTTACCTTTATAGATGTTTACAGCAATGTGAAGTAATCAAAAACTGTAGTACATACCAGTACTGTAGATTTTTAATCAGTTGCCATATTCACGAAAACACAACCATAAAGAACGCCTCAAGTTTTTCTTTCACATGTTAAGAAAGAATCAAGCAATTGGTCAGTTATATCTGTCTTTGACTCTTAACTGTATTTGTTTAGGTATTATGGTATTAGGTATTAACAAACACTATACCACCCAAGCAAATCAGAACAGAACCTTTCGCATTTTTGCTGCGGTGAAGGCTGGATTTGCTATCGCGCGGAGGCGCTTCCATCGCTTTCCTCTGGCAGAAAACAGATGGGCCCGTTTGTCTTTGTCAGGATTTCCTTGGAGTGGAAACAACTACAATATAGTTGAAAAATCGCAGAAATATCTACATTTCAATGGGATTTTATGAGGCACACTTGATTGGCGATGTGGTGGCAGTTTTAGAATCTGATTGCAAATTAAGTCTACACACCCTTTGTTGACAGATGAAACAGATGAGTAGATGATTGATACGTAGATAAGCCTTAGAAAAAGCATAGCGATTCTCAAATGAATATCTGTAGATGTTTCACGGTCACCCTAATTTGGCTTTCACTTTTTGTTCAGATTGTCAAATTGTCAACATAAATCCCAATGCCATATGGCAATAGATAACTAAAATGCTGGGTAACGAATGTTAAATGAACTTTACGCTAAATAGAAACCAGTTACGTACCTTCCTAGAGTGGAAATTATTATACTGTCGGAACAAGACTTCTTTGATTATCTCCACATCGTTTATCACCAAGACAGGTTTTGCTCCCTCATAGTATCTGAAAAAATGCGTGCCTTTTTCTTTCTTATTTATTTTCTGACTAGTCAAATTTCCGAGTTCAGAGCAAAACCAAACTTTTCGCTGAAACCGTTATCAACCACTTGGTTTAAAAATCAATGAAAATCGGTTTAGCGTATGCGATAATGCAGACTCAGCATCAATTTTCATGCAATTTTGACACAGGAATCGGAATTGAAAACAAAAATTACCCGAGACTACTTTTTACGAAAAGTGGAAACAAAGTTTTTTAGGTCAATTATGATCGGTCGATCCTCGAATTCTCTTTCCAATTTTTGAAATCAGCGACCTCGACTTACCCTAGGGGCAACTTCTCAACCAAATCAAAAACACAAAAGTTTTTGGAAGCATGAGGGGGCCAAGACCAAAATTATTGTCCCCATTTAACCACTTATCCCATTCAACCATTCAACCATATGTCCCCACAAGTAACATTTCTACATGTTATTCTCTTGACAATCTAAATTTAGCGGCGACATTAGCCTACACAAAGCTGAACTGATTTAGGCGTAGGCTAGGCTAGAAGCACATGCACAACTAGGTTTAGCTTTAGATACAGAAGGAAACATTTGAATTGGATTGGAACTAAAGTTTAGCGATTAACTTATAAAGAAAACTAAAATTTAGTTGTCTCCGATTTTGTTAAAAGCTTATATAAAGTGATTCGGGGTTGCAAAACATGAATGCTAAGTAGGTGTTCAGCTTCTGTCCTTCGTTAACTCTGCCAATACATTAATAAGCAAAGACAACTAGTAAATGTGAATATTGTACTAACGAAATGCAGGATCGAAAGTCCTTCTTTTGAATAGCCTCCGATCTGATAAATCCCGTATACAACCTTTCAGCAAAATCGGAGATGAACGTTTTTGGTTCCAAAAAAGACTAAAAATTCATAAATTTATGTTTTAAAATTTAGCTGGAGATCGATCACAAATGAGTTCAGATGTATCTATGTATGCCAAATTTGAACTAAATCGGTTAAGTTTTGCGAGTGCGTCTGACGTGCTATTGTGCGATTTGCAATCTATCAGTACAAGAAAATCAGTCAGATTTTCAATTTACCCATAAACTGGGCCGAACTTTTTTGTCCATTTCGCGATCACTTCGTACGCCGGAGTTACCTAAAAACATGACAGCGCTTCAGTGCCTGGTATGAGCTGTCCGCGTCCATCATAAAAAGAACAATACGGGCAAGGATGACAGCCTAATTGTATATAACGCAAAAGGTTGACCGTTAGTCAGCCTCTTGCGTTACATCGTCTACCAGCCCTGGTAGAAGCGCTACATAATCGCTCACATGACTATTGCTGTTGAGAAAAGACAAACAAATGGCAAAGGGCTAATCAATCAAATCAAAAACTGGCTTTGACACCAAACGTTTCCAAAAATTTCACGTTGCTGAGATTTTTTCATTAAATTTGATATTGCTCAGTAAAAATTAATAAAACTTTAAAAGTTGTTTTTCAACATCTTGTTCTAAGTTTAAGCTTTCAGTTTCAAAAGCTGCAAAATTTTGCGAAAGTCGAGCAAATTCGAAGAGACACTAAATTCCTCAAAATATTCATGGACAATGCCTACAATGCAATTAGCTTACTTAACCCTTCTTAACCCCTATTTCTATTACTTTTTCTCGTCCGTAATCCGTTCAGAAAAATTCTTTGTTACGACCTGCCAACGGCTGATCTAAATTGGACCCTAGTGAAGTTCCCAGCAGTCCCTTAAACAATCTACAATTCCAAGCCAAATGGTGGTGCTTATCAGTGATGGAACCGGGTCACTCTGGCTTGACCCGGTGACCCGGTGACCCGGTTGAGCCCTGACCCGGTGACCCGGTTTTCCAGAAAATTCCAAAATCTGCAAAAAATTTTTGATTTTGTCTAGGAAGGCTAAATTTTTGGCTTCCATGTTTCATCACCAGCCCAAAAATAGTAACTATGACTACATATGTTTGCTTTAGGTTTTTTGAAAAGTATTTAATAAGACTGTAACATTTTTTTAAATTAATGCAGAAATGAGTTGGCAAAACCAATAATTTATCCGTCTGCGAAATTTTGGGAAATCAGTCCATGTAATGGTGAAAAGTGTAAAAAGTGTGGTCTAAAAACACGGAGAACTTTAAAAAAATTGGTTATTATTTTGTATTGCGCAAACATCTACCTTGGTTGCGAAAATAATCTGCAAAACATACGGTACTAAATAGATTCATAAAATAATCATGAAACTGATAAAGCTAAACAATAATCTGCCAAATACAGCCAGATTCAAATAACCTCAAGCAGCAAAAATGCTCAAGACTAAAACATTGGAAAAAAGCAAATTAATATTGCACATGGAACAAAAATTTAAGCTAAAGTTTTAGCTTGGTAAGCCAAAAAATTCTAAAATTTGTGGTAAATTCAGAAAACCGGGCCAAGACCGGGTCGAAGCTCTTGACCCGGTGACCCGGTGACCCGGTCCAAAAAGTGACCCGAACTGACCCGGTGACCCGGTTCCATCTCTGGTGCTTATACAAACAGGGTAATTAATTATGGCCACCCTTTCTGTAACTTACGTCGTTCCGAACAACTTCTTTGAAGTGCCCAAAAAACAGACTTGGTGTTGGGCCTCGAATGTTCAAACGGTTGAATATGGATATTCTGCTTTGTAAATAACTGAAAACAGAAAGCAATTGGATTTATAGCCTCAACAAAAGTTCAAAACTTTTATTTTATGGAAGAAATGTTGTATTGCTCTTTGCATTGCCTAATGGTGAGAATGTAAAGCATGTTCCAGCGTTCCAGTTTGGGATCAGGGAAGAAAAACCAGCTTAACTCAGATCTTTCATGTCTAAAGGATAATATTTGGAGGATAACATGTAAAGAATAATAATCTGACTTGCTGTTAGTTTTTTCCACCATAATGTAAATGAGCTGTAGCACCCCAGAAATTTCGGCTTGATGACCATATCTGGGGCCTCCAGATTAAATCTAGGTCTTAATGATTTTATTGCGCATCCTGCTGTGCAGTTTCCAATTTGAAGTCTAATAGAAAGGTCAAGATAGTCAATTCTAAGGCACAGTGCAAATAGCATAGCAGTGAAAGTATAAAGAAAACAAATTGCTGTAAAGATTTGGCTCCGCCGGGAATCGAACCACGGACCTCCCAAACTGCAGTTAGGCGTGCAACCACTGCACCACGGAGCCAGGATACATTGGTGCTATCTGTACATCTCTCCCTCGCTTACCATAGGCTCGCCCCGAGCCGCACAAGGACCAAACACAGGGAAGCAGCCAGTCTAGCCTCGCCAAGACAGGTACACACGACAAGAGACAGGGGCTGGATTCCATGTTCTTCTGACAGACTGCTGTAAATATTTGGCTCCGCCGAGAATGGATGGAACCATGGACCATGGACCATGAAACCATGGACCTCCCGAACTGCAGTTAGGCGTGCAACCACTATACCACGGAACCAGGAGAGAAGAGCACATAACTTTTATATTATTGGTGCTCTCTGTACATTGTAATGATGCAAATACAGCTGACTTTTCATATAAAACAAAAAGCTTACAACTAAACTTTAACGCACCAATTAATGTAAATTAATTAGAAATATTATTTATCTCCAAAGATTTATAAAATAATTTCTTGCAGTGTGCTAAAGTCACTTACCAGGGAGTCAAGTCAAATTCAAAAGTCAAGATTTCGCAAGTTTCTCATCTTTTTATCTTATCTGATTAATTGCGCGTAACAAGTAATTTCGACACACCTTGGAATAGAGATCCAAGCAAGTAATTTTAATGAATTTGCATTAATTAATAGTTTCAAATTTTCCAGTTAAAGTTTTAAATGAAAAGTTAGTTGCATTGATAACATTACAATTTGTCTTCTTCATATATACATTTTCTGGTGGGGCCCTTCTATTTGTACTGTGCACAAAAACTGTGTATTAGAATTTACCATTATTGACCTTTCTATTAGACTTTAAATTGCAAACTGCACAGCAGGGTACCCAGTCATTAAGACTTTGTTTATTAAGACTGGGGGGCCCAGCTATGATCATCGAACCGAAATTTCTTCCAAACGTTTTCTACTCTCCAAGCGAAATCCTTATTGGCAGGTCCCTAGCAAAACCGAAAATTATTTGGAGGAAGTCATTGGATCATGCCTCTCGACTTGGGAAACTCTTGGGAGAGTTTCACAGCTACACCTCCTTCCTAAATGGAGATCGGTTCAATCTAACTGGCTGTTGATTTATCTCTCTACATTCATTAAGGCGGGCCGAGGGATGTTTGGTCAACAAAAACGGAGGGAGCATGAGCGGCTTTTACTCAGGCAGGAGACAACGAAATGGAAAGTAAAGATATTGCTGCAACTCTTTCTACTTTAACAGCAGCTGTTAGATAGCAATCGATCATGGTGGAACCCAAAAAGATAACTTACACCCAAACAACTACAATAGCGATAAAGACAATGTATATCCATGTCATTGTGTCCATGGTTTAGAACAGCACCCTGTAGTGTTACCTGTAACAATTCAATATAGGAATTTAGAAAAGATTTCTTAGACATTAATTTGTACAGTACGTACAGGATATGTTTTTTGAACAGTCATTGCTGCTGCGCCTCAGCGCAGCAGGTCTCTTATGTTTGCTCGACCCATGCCCACACACGCATTTTGCTTGAAAAAGATACGTTTCGCCATAAAAGCGTGTGTGCAATCGCTTGAAATGGGGCCGGCATCTTTTGCGTGTGAATTTGTAATTTCCAAAGTTTCTACTTCAAATCTATGTAATAATTACGCTATGTGAAAGTAAATTGCTTCGGTAATGTGACAGTTCCATATTCTGTATTCTGATGACTCATCAAACTTTTTCATTAACTGCTCAGCGAACAATTTTCAAAGCACGAAACAGATGAAGAAATAGCTGGGCAAATTACACATTTTCCATCATTTATCGGTGTATCGGTAATTTGTTCAAACATCTTATAGAAATTGCGCAACGTTTTGCACGTACGTATAGTTTCCGTTAATAATCAGGAAAGCCAGTTATAAACAATTATTGGCTGCGCGGCAGGCTTACAATTTGCTAAAATGTTCGCCCAACGGAAACACACCTTTTGCACAAAATATTGCTTGTTTTATACTAGTTTCGTTCACAAGACTAGAGATTCCCCGGAGAGTGGGATAGGTTTGATTAGGATTAGGATTTGAATTAGGATTCAAATTAGGATTTGAAACATATGAAAATCGGTCTATTTAATTCTAATCTCAACTATTCTAATCGCAGTCACGGTTTCCGTATGTGAAAGGTTGAAACATGGATTTGAAAGATATATGAAGAAAAATGCCCAGGGTAGGGTGGGGATCGAACCCGGTTGATTGACAGTCGAGTACTCTAACCGTTCAGTTTGTATCTCCGGACAGCGAATCTAAAATTGCTTATTATGCTAATGCTTATGCTTCAACCTTTCGAAGTTCATGTGAAGCATTGATGTTTAACATGAGGAAAGCCGTGAAGAGGACCCTGTAATTTTTCAGTAACTTAAATGGCCAGAACAAGATTTCTTGTACAAGCATAAACTTACGTTAAAACTAATGTGATGTCAACAAATAATAATAATGAACTATACAGGTTTTGCTTAAGCTGACGTTGTCAGTGATACCTTATCAGTCAAAGCATCAGCATGACTGACTAACGTCATGCCACTATTAAAACGTGCTGGAATTTTCTTTCTAATCACATCAACTTAATTTGACAGTTTGTAAAATTATTTACATAAAGATCACCAATCAATAGCTGTCCTGCAGATGCTCCTGTTGATGATTTTGTTAGCTAAGATTAAGAATAGCCAACCAACCGACTAACTAACTAACAAATAACCAACTAGCTAAGCTGCCTTCATCGCATCACAAGAAGTTGTCCTAACGACAAACAGCATTATAGTTTCGAAGGAATGTAGTTTCTAAGAAGACGATATCGTGGTCTTCTGGCTATCGCCCGAGCTGTTCTCGCCAGTTCCTAGGAACTTTTTTTAACGTGTGTCTCCTTAGCGAACCAAGTCTTTGATCCAGTGCTGGAACTGCTTGATCCAGAAAGAGCAAGCAAAACTATGCATGAGTCACGAACATTTAGCTTTGAGTCACGCATGGTTCGACTAAAAAATTGAGTTTTTTATTGGTTCGCTAAAAGTCGCTTTGCGAACCAAGTTTTGAGTTATTGGCTCATTTTGGGTCAGCTGATAGTCCTTTAAGTGTACTCCATGAGTCACTCTTTAGAATTTAAGGAAACTTCAGAGAAAAGCGGAATTTTTAAATAGAATCACTAATAAAAAATACCAAGTCTAATTGGCTTAAAGCGTGAAATGGTCCGCTCACCCAACATGAGCAGTGCTGAGAATAAAATAGTGGTTATCCCAAGAACACGCTAAACTTTATTTTTCAATTTACCGACCAGCGGACTAGCGGACCATTTCACGCTTTAAGCCAATTAGACTTGGTATTTTTTATTAGTGATTCTATTTAAAAATTCCGCTTTTCTCTGAAGTTTCCTTAAATTCTAAAGAGTGACTCATGGAGTACACTTAAAGGACTATCAGCTGACCCAAAATGAGCCAATAACTCAAAACTTGGTTCGCAAAGCGACTTTTAGCGAACCAATAAAAAACTCAATTTTTTAGTCGAACCATGCGTGACTCAAAGCTAAATGTTCGTGACCCATGCATAGTTTTGCTTGCTCTTTCTGGATCAAGCAGTTCCAGCACTGGATCAAAGACTTGGTTCGCTAAGGAGACACACGTCGCAAATTAGACCCATCACTTCAAAGAATTTTGTGCGCTATGCTTGTGTTCTAAAGCTCGAAGCAGGCACAAAATTCGCGCACGTAGTGCTTGTGTTTAGAGCGAGTGAGCGTACCCCCGTTTCGACTAGGTACTGATTTGCGGGGGGGTCACTAGGGTCTGATTTGCGGGGAGGTGGGCCGTTAGCGTGCAGAGCATAGTTTTTGCTCTGATAACAGAGAGTGTGCCTACTGCCACACTCTTATATTATGTACTCTTGATAATACCAAACAATACTGGTTCGATCTGCCCAATTTCTAGATACTAGTTTGTCAGGCGACCTGAATGTGAACATTTTGGTTCCTATGTTTAACACAACACTTAGTTTGCGCTGAAATACCAGCAACAACCGAAAGAGAGCCGACCTTAATTTTAAAACTCGCTAAAATATACCTTTTGGGTTATAAACTATTATGCAATGTGCGAAATCGGAAAATATAGAAAAAGATGACCAAGAAATTTCAATGATACAGCAACAATTGTAAGGTTAAAAACTATAAGTGGGATTAGAAAACGCCAGTTCGGACAAGTGGGATGGGATGGGACGGTGAAATAGAAAATCTGGTGGGATGGGATATGATGGGATCAGATAAATCGTCCCATTTGCCATCTCTGGTACCCGGATTGTGTTCCATTATCCGACATTGGGCTACGGGCAGTCCAAGTTCAAGTTCATTCAGTTCAAGTTCAAGGCCATTTGGCGTTACTTCAGAATCTCAGGGATCTAGGTTTCCAGTGCTTCTCATTCCAACAACAACAGAACTTGGTACAGTCAATTTTAAGGTTCTAACAAATAATTTGCATTCAAAATACATGAGTATTTTCAAAGCTTTTCTGCTTCTTCCTGTAAAAAAGGTGCTGACTTCCTTTCTTTACTCAAACGGCTTTAAGGGGGGCATACCAAATACACTAATGTCAGAAATTTTTCCGATTGCGCTCAAACTTTGTCACATATTAGAAGCTGGGTTCCTTCAAAATAATTAAAAGTTTGGATGCTATTCGCTTTTCACAGCGTTCAAAGCAGCCTCGTAAAGTTGCTGACCTACGGCTTTTTCGTGCATGGACATGGTCGAAATTTTTTCGATTTTTCTCCGGACTGCTAAGAGCCAATGTCTTGAATTTCCTTCTAACATAAAGGAAACTTAGGACTATTGTTGGGTAGGCGCAACTTCAAGATTGGCTGAGTACACGCGGGAGCAGGACGACATTTACCATGTGTATCCCACCCACAAATTATGGCAATTGAAAGATTTCGTTTGAGACCTAATCCGCTGCAAGCATCCGATTGGGCTCAAATTTTGCACACAATCTTAATACTGTCAAGAGTACATAATATAAGAGTGTGCTACTAGGCACACTCTACGTTGTCAGAGCAAAAACTATGCTCTGCTCGCTAACGGCCCACCCCCCAACAAATCAGACCCTAGTGACCCCCTCCGCAATTCAGTACCTAGTCGAAACGGGGGCACGCTCACTCGCTCTATGTTTATGTGCTTAAGCTCGAAAACACATGCAATGCGTGCGCGAATTTTGTGCCTGCTTCGAGCTTTGTGCCAAAGAAATATGTGTGCAAAGTTTTAGGCCTGCAGCTTTTTCCGAAAAAAAATCAGAGCTTCCGAAAGACCAATCTAAAATTTGAAAAAATGAACGAAATTTTTCAGTTTGGGACCCCATACAGCTCGGATGTCATGGGATATATCAATGCCTTATATTAACTTTCTATTAACTATGATATGTTACCTGCTTGCATGCAAAAAATTAGCGCTCTCATACCTTTTTTCGTGCTCTTTCACATTCTGGGACCAGTCCCGCAATTTAAGTCAAAAGATAAGAAATTTTTGC
Source organism: Trissonchulus latispiculum (assembly GCA_030248195.1). NCBI lineage: Eukaryota > Metazoa > Nematoda > Enoplea > Enoplida > Ironidae > Trissonchulus > Trissonchulus latispiculum. The sequence goes on along the minus strand of JASAND010029421.1, from coordinate 43,278 downwards.
GTTTGTCACTATTCTCTCAGTACGTAGTTGATACACCGGACCGGTAGTTTAGCTGGAAATAGGCCACCGAAATGTACATAAGTTTTTGCTTTTACAACTTATGAGCTATCTCTAGTTGGACGGTCAGAAAATGGCCATTTTCGTGTCCTACGGACAATTTTAGTCCATTTATGCCCAATCGATACACAGTCTAACTGCACATTTTATCAATGCCTATTAGCTGCTGCTGTTGCCTTGACCTAGAGATTTGGCCGAAAACCATTTTGGTAAAACGGCGATTATTTTGTTTTGAGCACCGATTTCTCAAAAATTACTCCAAGGATTCCGGAGAGTTTCGCCACAGTGTAAATTCGCACTTCTGCGGCGGGACACTTTTCTTGGTTTCGATTTGAACGTAACGAGTAGCGAGAACACTGAATACGAAGTTGCGAAATTTCGTGTTACCGTGTCTATGGCCGATTTGCTCAACCGTTCTGCTGAGGCAAATGCAAATAACGTCCCTCAGCTGTTCGTTGGCCGACCAACGGACGGCGAACGTGCAGAATTCAGGCCCACATGGGAATTTTGCCTATAAATCCCAAATTAGCGCTAAAATTTGGTTATTATTATTTTGCTACTTCACTAGTGCTGGAGCCAATTGCCCTGCAAATTATAGTGTGGTTTGGCCATGCGTTGGCCAACCACTGGAATGGGTTTGGCCCGGAAATTCTGTATCAACGGCCAAGGTCTGGGCCGTCCATTGCCCACACCGACCAACGCCCAACAGCAAGTGACCCTACAAAAACTACGAAAAATTCCCTATCTGTAATAAACTGACTCAGGCAAGCTAGTAACATATTTTTTACTTGAATTAAACCAGAAACAAGTAAAGTGAAATTTAAAAAATCCTCAACACGCAAATAAACAAACAACGCGTACGGATCTATCCAGTCAGAGTGGTGCAGGCCAAGGTTGTTTAGTTTTATGTTTTCCCTCTCGTTCGGAACTTAAGTTCCGATTTCAACATATATCAAACAAACCAAAAGTTGATGTTTTATCTTATAGCCCGTAACTGAATCAGCTGACTCTCTCATATCTCTATAAAGATTTAATGTCGAGAAATTGGGAATCTGTTTAGCAAGAGAAGGGTGTCAAAACGGAGATATCCCATGCTTCAGGTCAAATACAAGACAGGAAACAAACTGGAACAAGAATCATAAAACACTTAACCGGCACAGAAGATAAGACAGAAAGATAAGCGCAACAATTGGATCTACAATGGTGCGCAGACCCTGCAAGACATTTTAGCAAAAATTCGCCCCGACGCCACCTCCAATTTTCTGACCTAGCTCTGTTCTCGTACTGAGGTACGGTACGGTACGTACAGCGTACAGCTCGAAATGAGCTGCAGACCTTTGTAGTCTTATCTGTCTTTCAAGTAAACACTGACAACAGGAGCCAGTACCACCTGCGATATAACATTCTGACTTGTGATTAAACGCTTGACACACGCTTAAACTGTTTTTCTGGAATTGAACATAAGGTAAGCCCAGGAACCAATTTCCAGTCTTATCAATGCCACACCAAATCTTCAGCATCATCTTTATATCCAATGCTCCAAAAGGCTTCCAATTCCTCTAAAAATTTGGCTTCGAGATCCATGGAAGTTTCATCTAGAAAGCACAACCGAGTAAACTAGTAGGTAGGTTACTACAAGTTCGTGAGAGTGAAAAGTGGTATAATGAAAATTATATCGTGATAGTAATGTTGTATGAAACGAACATTTCAGTTGCAGGAACATTTCTCACACAATTTATATTTTTGCGATAATGTTAACTTCTAATGCTTTACGTACGTAAAATATAACTTTTTCAATTTAACCAAATGTGAGTTGGTTAGATGGCCATCTAACCAAAACAGTTGGTTAGATAGTAAAATTTGTCTATCTAACCGGTTAGATTGTAAAACTACGCTGAGTTTACAATCTAACCGGTTAGATGTCTATCTAACCAATTTGAGTGGTTAGATGTCCATCTAACCAACATGTCTATCTAACCACGACATATATACATTTATATTAAATACCTGAAATTATATAAGAATCAGTAATTCAGCCTGAGATAACAAAATTCTCCGATATAGAAACTGAAAACAACACTGACCACCATTCGACATTCGACACCTCACATGTATTTCCGTTTCGCAAAATAATAATATGTAATCATTTCCCCCTGAATTTAAGAAAAACGCTTCCGTCGAAGATTTTTCAAGGATTTGGCAAATTTTGTACAACTGCAATTTGACGCTCCCATCTATGGTAAGACCACCAACCAATAAAGCATAGCCTAGCACATAAAAAACCAAAATACACAAAATCTAGACAGGCCGGTAGCAAGTTAGCATACACAAAGTGTTGAGATTCTCCAAACAACCCAGTTCGGAGCCGGAGCCTGAAAAAGTGGTTCAAATTGAAAAGTTTCAAATATATTTTCACAAATTTTGAAGAAAATATATACACTGTATTAATGCTAAAACATTTTGTTCTTTTAAAATTCAAAAATTCTGGTTAAAGAATTTAAAGTTTAAAGGAAAAATTACAAAACCTTGATAACTTCCACCTTCGAGAGGGTCCAACATCTGTTTTTAAATAGGTATATGTCTGAGACACTTAGGCTTTTCGGGGAGGGAGACAGAAGAAACGACTGGATTTAAAAACAAACACAAACATAAATTGACACTTGATGATGCTCAGGGTTTTGGGTGACAGTAGACGCTTCTTTTCAAATTCTTTGCGACGACCGCCTTTCCGATAATTACTGCCGCCACTGGACACGGAACTAGATCTTTCTCTATCTCTGCGAGAGGGCCCAAAGTCATGATCTTTGTCTTTGTTGACCAAAGAAAGCAGATTGTCGACTTTGTCACTCAATGCTAAAATTTCTTTATTTTGTTGGGTCTCAGCAGTTGTCTCTGGCAAGCCTTTGAAATTCACCATATTTTTCAAATTGGCGTGCGCTATCCAAAATATCGGTAAGCGTTTTGTCAGGGGGATATAAAGATGGTGCTCAGGGTTTTGGGTGACTAACGGCATGTCTTCGGTTGTAACGCTCTCTTTCTCCTCTTCGTACATCATATTCCCTTTTACTGAAAAAGAGAACACAAAAAATATATGTCACGTCCTAAAACCGAAATCGCACAAAACTAGTTTTGTGAGGCCCAAACCTCACATAAACCCGTTCTGTGAGGCTTTGTCTCACAAAACTAGTTCAGTGAGGATCATGCCTCACAAAACCCGTTCTGTGATTCCATTTCTCACAGAACTAGGTCTGTGAGGTCACTTTCCTCACAAAACCCGAAATTATTGCGAACTCAATAAATATTCTATTGCTATTTTAAAAATAAAATAATATCTTATAATTCCATGACTTCCTGACTTTCAATGAAACTTTTCAACAACAAATTTCCATCAATTCAGAATATGTTTACTTGTTCCAAAATTGCAAATTACTACTCTAGTTATTTAATTTACTTAAATACATATTAAGCTTTCGACATATCAAGGAAAGCATCAATTGATTTTATACCTAAATAAAATACATAAATAAACTTTAATTTAAATTTTTATATAAATTATGACTGACTGTCAAGTAAGTGTACAAGTCACGTCAACTGCTTAAAATAATATTTGTTTATATTCAGGGTTTTTTTCAAAATTTTACCTGTGTTTTATGGTGTTTTTTCAGAAAATGTGTGTTTTTAAAAATCTGTGTTTTTTTCAGAAATTCTTTTTTCGCAGTATTAACACGTTTTTAACGGTTTTTACAGCATTTATAACTATATTTAGCATTTTCCGCGTGTTACAGAAGAAATACAAAACATAATATATATAGATTGCTTAGTCTTTATAAACGATATTTCAATGTTGTTCAAAATTAGGTTTTTGAGGTCAAATTTTCAAAAATTTTCTCAATTTTTAGCTTATTTTTGTTCTAGTTCTGTGAGAAATGGCATCACAGAACTAGTTCTGTGAGAAATGGCATCACAGAACGGGTTTTGTGAGGCATGAACCTCACAGAACTAGTTTTGTGAGACAAGGCCTCACAGAACAGGTTTTGTGAGGTTTGAGCCTCACAAAACTAGTTTCGTGCGATTTCGGGTTTGGGACGTGACATATACATTCAAAAGTACCCAATAAAAGACAATGTAATTATTATTATTATTCTTATTATGCGATTAATGACCCTGCCTGACTTCGCAGAACCCTGCATGTAGAAATCGTTAATTCATGTAGTTTCTACAGGGCTCGTTTCAAAACCAAACATCGACCTCATGGTCAAAGACAAGGCAAAACTGGAACTAATTATTTATATTATGAGGATTTGCGATTGTAAATAAGGATATGACAACCATATAAACTGCTAATATGAGTCTGGTGAGGCTGAAAACGGAGAAAGCAAGTTTGTCCCGCACCAATGTGGGTATATACATGCTAAACAGACTCATATTGCCATGCCTTAGGCAGAACAGAGTAGTAAAACACGAACAATAAATATTGCGAAACGATTCCACAAATATACGTAGTTAGTTACGTACTAAGTGATGGCGTCATCGCGCATATCTAGATTCTGGTTTTCACTAGCAGTACACAGGTTTAGACAAATCCGGATAGCCAAGTACTGCAGATCTAGCACGTCAGTGCCCTGTTCAGCGATTACATCACGAACAACGGACAGCGCCTTTTCGCGGTCTCCCGAACCACCGCGTCTAACTGAAAATTCAATGTATATTTCTTTCTTTATGGCCGATGGTATTAGCCTTGGTTGCAAAGCAAATAAGCGCCGTTGGATGGAATGTACCGTAGAATCCACGATAACTGAAAAATAAAGATTTCTTAGCCAAAATAGATACTCTTAGGAATCCTAGGAGATTCCAAGATTTTAAATTCCATAATTAAAGAAGGCTGGCTCTGGCAACTTAGCAGAGTTCTCTTGACCTCGCAGTTTCCAGGGATTCACAAATTCTAATTACTTTCAAGTCCAAAGTTTACAAACATGTAATAAATTATTGCTACCAAGAGTACATAATACATAAGAGTATGACAAGCGTCATATTCTATGTATTATCAGCTCGCTACATCCTCTGAACGCTATCGGCTAATACCCCCCTCCCATAAATCATACCCCCTTATCAAAGCGAATTCGAGCGCTTTGCTTACATGCTAAAGCTCGAAAACACAATTAGTCAGTTTGTTCAATGTGCGTCTGTTGCGTGTAAACATAGCGGGCGAATTTCTACATAGCGGGCGAATTTCTTTGACAATTTATGGGGGGGGTCAGCCGATAACGCGCATCGGATGTAGCGAGCTGATAATACATAGCGTATGACGCTTGTCATACTCTTATGTATTATGTACTCCTGTTGCTACGTATGTTTATATACATGGTGAGGAATTATATATACGAACAATTAATTCTACCAAGAGTACATAATACTAAGAGTATGCCACTAAGCAAGCTCTATGTTATCAGAGCAAAACTATGCTCTGTTCGCTAACGGCCCACCCCCCCCCCCGCAAATTAGACCCATCACTTCAAATAAATTCGCGCGCCATGCTTGTGCTCTAAACCTGGAAGCAGACACAAAATTCGCGCGCACACTGCTTGTGTTTCGAGCTTTAACACTCAAGCATAGAGCGAGTGAGCGTACCCCCGTTTCGACTAGGTACTGATTTGCGGGGGGGGTCACTAGGGTCTGATTTGTGGGGGGGCCGTTAGCGTGCAGAGCATAGTTTTTGCTCTGATAACACAGAGCTTGCTTAGTGGCATACTCTTAGTATTATCAAGAGTACATAATAACTAAGAGTGTGACAAGCGTCAAACTCTTAGTTATTAGGCTTGGGACATCATCTGCACGATAACGGCTGACCCCCCCCCCCACAAATTAGACCCATCACTTTAAAGAAATTTGCACGCTATGTTTGTGTTCTAAGCTGAAAAACACAACTACTCAGTTGGTTCAATGTGCGTCTGTTGCTGGCTTAAGCACACAAATATAGCGTGCAAATTTCTTTGAAGTGATGGGTCTAATTTGTGGGGGGGGGGTTCAGCCGTTATCGTGCAGATGATGTCCCAAGCCTAATAACTAAGAGCTTGACGCTTGTCACACTCTTAGTTATTATGTACTCTTGGTATTATGTACTCTTGATTCTACGTCCTGAGCCATGCATATGCTCAGAATCTCGTCCGCAACATTAGTCCGGACGGAAATACTATCATGTTTTGATCAGAACCACTTTGTCGGGTGCTTCAGGAGCTGGAGCCAATTGCCCGACAAATTATAGTGTGGTTGGGCCATGCGTTGGCCAACCACTGGAATGGGTTTGGCCCGAAAATTCTGTATCAACGGCCAAGGTCTGGGCCGTCCATTTCCCACACCGACCAACGCCCAACACTAACAGCAAGTGACCCTACAAAAACTACGAAACCTTCCCTATCTGTAATAAACTGACACATGCAAGCTAGTAACATATTTTTTACTTGAACGAAACCAAAAACAAGTAAAGTGAAATTTAAAAATCCTCAACACGCATGAACAAACAACGTGTACGGATCTATCGGGTCAGGGTGGTGCAGGCCAAGGTTGCTTAGTTTTAAGTTCTCCCCGCTCGTTCGGAACTTAAGTTCCGATTTCAACATATTATCAAACAAACCAAAAGTTGATGTTTTATCTTAGACCGTAACTGAATCAGCGGACTCTCATATCCCTATAACGATTTAATGTCAACAAGAGTACACAATAACTAAGAGTGTGACAAGCGTCACACTCTTAGTTACTAAGCTCGGGACATCATCTGCACGATAACGGCCCACCCCCCCTCCCCACAAATTAGACCCCAGTGACTCCCCCACAAATGAGTACCTAGTACACATTTGTGTACCATCACTCGCTTGTATCTTTATGTGTTGAATTCAAAAACTTTCTATCAGCAGCTGGCCACTTTCGAGCTTCTCCAGGGGCCGATATTATCAAGCATCTCAACCCGGGTTGAAACCCCAACTCGAGCTGAGATTGGGTTGAAATTATGGCCCCGATGTTATCAAAACCGGGCTGAATCAATCTGGGTTGAAAAAACAGGGTTGAGTTTGAAATTTGGATTGAGTTAGAACCGAAGTAACGCTGGAAAAGATAAGTCGACCCCAAAATACTTGATAACACTGGGTTGAGCACCGGGGCTTAGCCAAAACAAACATTGTAGGGTTGAACCTAAAAATGGGTTCAACCCGGGTTGAGCTCAACCCAATTTTGATAACACTGGCCCCAGGACAATGTGATTGGACGCAAACCGAGCGCATGGTGAATGGAAGCTATGTCGAATAACAAATTAAGTATTACAGAAAATGTGCGAATAAACAGATCGTATCCAGAGCCGGAATGATAAAATGTAAATGTAAATGTAAGATGACGTGAAGCATAAAGATTGATAATATATAAATTCTCTTTATCACTGATTAACGACACTGATGAAAATAAGCACTTTTAAGTTTCTAGAAAATCCTTAAATAAGCAATAAGTAATAAAGGTCGGCCGATCTCATCTCTAATACAAAGGTTGCTTAAAAGTCGATTCTTTATGAACAAAGGTTAAAAAGTCAAATTTATAGCAAAACCTTGCATACTTAATTAACCCAATAAACTTAATAAACTTGAGCCAATTACAGTGTAACCGACTGTACGTATTGTTGTATACGGGAACAACGATTTACTTCAATTTATATAACTTGCAAGACTGAACACGCTACAATAAACGCATCTTTTTAATCAGTGTTCTGCTAAAGAATGCTAACATTATAATTATGCCATATCATATTATAATCATCAATCAAAGGACATGCCACTAGGCTGCAGCTTTTCTCTCTTCAACAGCAAGTAAAAACTAACAGAATAATATCAAGAGTACATAATGATAGGAGTATGACACCAAGTTTCTGTTACCAGAGCAAAAACTGTGCTCTGTTCGCTAAAGGCTGACCCCTCACACAAACTGGAACGATCATTTTAAAGAAATTTGCACGCTATGTTTGTGTTCTAAAGCTCGCAACAGACGTACATTGAACCAAATGAGCAGTTGGGTTTTCGAGCTTTAGATTTCTTTGAAGTGATGGCTCCAATTTGTGGGGGGTCAGCCGTTGGCGAACAGAGCATAGTTTTTGCTCTGAGAACAGAGACTTGGCTTAGTGTTGTACTGTTATCATTATGTACACTTGATAATACTTGTATAAACTGTTTTAACGCAAAAATTTAAATAATTTCTTCACAACTTTCCCGTTTACTTGTTTGCGCACGCGAGCAGCGCAGGAATCTGCGCATCCTTGTTTTTCCTCCCACTTGTCCTTCAGCACTCATACAAATGGATGCTAGATAAGTTATACTACAACGGTAGGAGGCGAATGGTTGATTCCCACTTCCCAACCTGTCCCATTTCCCAACCTTACAGTCTCACTTCCCAACCTAACAGTCTCACTTCCCAACCTTACAGTCTCACTTCCCAACCTTACAGTCTCACTTCCCAACCAGTTTTGTAATACTTGAAACTACAGTAATCTGACCCCGTAAGTAAAAGTAAAATTGATTTTCAGACGACGTGCACAGATTCAGAGGTCACGTGTTACATTAATCTAACCAATGAAATAGTTTACTGAATACAAGTATACTTTACTATAAGGTTGTGTCACTTACAGTTAGAGTTATGGGCCAGTTTGGCCGTGTTGATTTCGGAGTTTCTTCTAAGTCCTTACTGCAGCCTGATTTTGTCCTGCCAGTTTCCAGGACTAATATTTGAAACATGCGTAGTTGACGTTGACGAGGTTCCAGCCGGGTGGGATGGAAAATTATATCAGCGGCAAACACTGCCCACTAGTCACTAGTCAAATGCCCGCTGATTCAATAAAAGCCTTGTATGTGTCACATTGAATTTTACATCGAATGGCACCAAAACAATCAGGGACGTTTATTGTATTTTATAAGAAACAGAATGAGAGATAAAATTTTGCAAAAGGAGACCACTGACACATGCAGGCGGAGTGTGGAACAAAACATTATATACTTCCAACTTTCCAAGCAATTGTTATTTAAAGCTCAGTTGCAGAACTATACCCCTTTCAGGGGTCCTCTTGTTAGATTTTGTGCAACATGTGATTTAATTTGTTTCATATTTCTGTAAAAAATTCAAAAAGTTAAAGCATTTGTTACCGTTAGTACATAAAGTAGTAATGTTGTCTTCATATTCAGTAAACATTGTATTTTTCGAATTAATGTAACATATGACCTCAGTAATTGCAGTTTTGTTTTAATTTACAGTTTGAGATTACTGTAGTTAGGTGTACTGCATAAGTGGTTGGGAAGTGAGACTGCTTGGTTGGGAAGTGAGACTGTAAGGTTGGGAAGTGAGACTGCTTGGTTGGGAAGTGAGACTGTAAGGTTGGGAAGTGAGACGCAAGGTTGGGAAGTGAGACTGCTTTGGTTGGGAAGTGAGACAGAATCAAGCCTTCATGGGAGTCAACAACTCTATTCCTAGGCATATTCATATTCCTCCTAGAGTGCCCTCTATTTAATAAACGGCTAACCAGTTTTCTAATTCAGAATTTTAAATCATCGTATAATTCAGCCGTTGGCTATTAGGCAACAGCTTCCACGAATTCTCAAATCGCTGCATACATGCAGCAAAGCTGTCGTTAACTGTAAGGCTCAGGAAAGCGAATTCCGAAAAAAGCTTCTATCCTGGTCACGGCACCACAAAATGATACCGAAAGCTCAAACTAAAGTCTGACCAAAAAATGTAGGGAGCGAAATTTGTTTATACTGGATTACCCGTACATTTTGCTGCAGCAATGTATATATTTTCTGAACCGTCACGGCATGAATTTTCTTTTGGTTGAAAAATTTCAAAAAAAATTAAAATTCATCTAAAGAAGCCGATTTTTTAAATTTTGAAAAATCGGTAGACGCCAGGAACTAGCCGTTCGGTGGAAAATTAGTCCATGACCCAAACATAGTTGAATCCCTAATATAAGCTTATTCCGTCATTTTTCAAAATCCTTTGACCTTTGCCGCTTTTCCAACTTTGACTGGATATGACTTTGCCCATGTGGCACCCACAACGACTTTTTAAACAATTTCGGATTTTAGCTGGTTTTTTGCTAGTTTACACTATTTGCGGCAATTCAATGCGACATAGTACAACTTGTCAGAAATCAGCTGAAATAGGGAAATTGTTTAAAAATTTATTGCGGGGGAAATATATGTCGTAACCATGAAAACTTTATATTGTTGGATTCAGGTCAAATTAAACTTTATGATTATGCTAGTTTTACTCGCTTTTGTTGGATTCGCTTTGCCGAAATTTTGGGTCAAAAAGAGGTATTTTTCGAAAAAATCTATTTTCAAATTTTGAAAAACTACATACATCACATGAAAGCTGATACATAGGCGTTCCTGATAATCCGATTGAAAAATTTTTCCATGAAGTGAGTCACTAGTAAGATCCAGTCAAAGTTGGAAAAGCGGCAAAGATCAAAGGATTTTGAAAACCGAAGAAATTGAATCCAAAAAAACTATCGCAATTCATGACGAAATAAGCTTATTCGTAAATTAGAAAATTATTATTATTATTAGAAAATTCGGGAACCAATATGTTTGGGACATGTGCTAATTTTCCACCGAACGAACAACAACTACTTCCTGGCATCTACTGATCTTTCAAAACTAAAAAATTGGCTTCTTTTGATGACTTTTAATTTTTTAAATTTTTTCAACCAAAAGAAAGTTCATGCCATGACAGTTCAGAAAATATATACATTGCTGCAGCAACAATGTACCGGTAATTCAGTATAAACAAAACAATTTCGCTCCCTACATTTTTTGGTCAGACTTTAATAGGGCTTAAGCGAAGCATTAAGGGGGGGTCCATTTTTCGAGCATTTTTTCGCCTTTCTCCGATCTCGCTGATTTTCACATATTTTATTGTCCAAATGGTATATTTTAACGAGTTTTTAAAATTAAAGTCGTAACTCTTACGGCTGTCGAGCAATTTCACCTCAAAGTTGAGCTTTTATGTGTTAAACATAAGAAATTTTAAAAGTTGTCATGTTTTCGCGTGCGCCAAAATAATCTCCCCACAAGCGTTGGTGAATCTGGACAAATTATACATTAAAATAACGCTAAATTGTTAAACTTTGCGGTACCTGGATCTCGCTGATTTTAACTTTAATATTTTTTAATTGTCTTCAAATGGTATATTTTAACGCGTTTTATAAGTATTTATATATCTTGTTTTTTATTTTCTTTTCCTACCTCTGTGCGGCCCCCTTCTCTTTTCTTTCCCTCCCCCCACGGGCCCTCCCCCCTGCACGTTTAGTTGTCCTCCTGCGTATTTGCGAATGCATATTCCCGTCTTCATTTCAAAATCCGAATGAAAATAAACGTCCTGTAATAACGCCAGCTTCATAACTTTCATGCACAGTGAGAAACAAAAATTTGAAGTTCTAGAGACAAATATAGAAAATTATGCTCACCGACTATAATCATTTTAAAGCTTATTATGTGCTCTACAACTTTGCTTTTAGACGTTGGTCTCTAGCTCTTATCGTTTTTGAGCAGTTAATTTTTGAAACATTTTTCTCGAAAATTGGCTATTTTTGACACGATCTTGCTGAAAACAGGTTTTGTCTAATTGGAGCAAGTGTACACTACAAATGTAGACACATTTATACTCATCTTAAAGAGCTTCAAAAGAGGCCCAAATTAGGTTAATTAGAGCACTGTACACTGAATAAGCCTAAAGTTTTGGGCGAATAACTGATTTTGTCAAATTGCGGCCAAACTTGTTTGACCGAAGATTGCTCCACAACCAATGGGTGGATCTATAAGATATACTACACATAGTATGTTTGGACAATTTGCCCGGGACGGTTTTTTATTTTTCCCTTTATCAGCCTCCAATCAAGAGCAATGATTTTTCAAAGTTGGATAAAATGCCAAATTTACAGAAAATGCTCAATTTCGTATTCTGAAACGATATTTTGGCAAAATAAAAAAACCGTCCCTGGCAAATTATCTCAGAAACACATTGGATATGGCCATTTTCTTGTTGCGTAAAAATTTTTCAGAAAAAAATTTGGTCGAAAATTGTGGCTACTTTTGGTAAGTTTGCAACCAATACAAACTAGGTAGACAGGTTTCAGTGATACCAAACGACGCAGAAGATGTAGAGCTTCATTTTGATATGTGGCTTAATTCATAACTCTCAATATTGAGTAAGTTACAGCTTTCCAAAGTGGACTGAATGTAAGGGAAGTGCGACCTTAAAGGGCGCCCTAACGCAACAGTAGACCTAACGCAACATAATCGTTACATTAGCAAGTTGATTGCTGGCTGATTAGTGTTCCGTATGCAGGCAGTCCAGTGTATAAACTGTTTGTTTTCCTCGGTGTTAAGCTAACCTCAAGGTTAACTCGGAGTTAACCTGATAATTCTCAGTTAATCCGTTGCACCAAATCAGGTTAAGTTAACCTCGAGGTTAACTCCGAACAAGCTTAGTCTTAATCCTGAGTGCGATCAGGGTTAACTCGGGACTAACTCAATTTTTAACATTTCAGCCTTAATTTTTCGGAAAAATCCGTCACGGACTTTTCAAACCATTATTTCGCGTGCTCCATTCTTTTTTTACATAAATATTTTACACTTTGGTATTGAAAGTCCCTCACGAGATTCGATCCACGACTTCAGCAATGGCCTTGAACTCAGAGTTTAGGGAGGGGAGCTAAGACTTAGCTCGGAGTTAACCTTTTGGTTAACTTAGTCGTCAGCTAACCTTGACATATGATTGGATACATTGACTAAAGAAACGAATATGATTGGTTAAAGATAATCCTGAGCTGAAGGTTTGTTATTCTTTACAAGACCAAGGTTGGTGCAACGGCCTAACTTTAACTCTGAGTTTGAGCTCAGCTGTAGAATAGCTAACACTAAGAGTCTATAATACCAAGAGTGGGAAGCTTGGCCCTTCTTAATGGGAATGGCCTGCGAGATGCTCGGCACATTAAGGCCGAAATCTCGGGGGGTGGGTACCACTTACCATTGTTCTGCATGTGTTTATATGCGTTTGAACTAAAACGCATCTGATTGGCTAATCGCCTACTTTATGTCAAATTTACGTGTATAAGTGGACCCCCCGAGATCTCAGGGGGGTCCCGCTTAGCGATGTTAAGCGTGTGTTTTTATATGCGTTCGAACTGAAATGCACTGATGAGGATACGGTAGCTAAGTAGCCAATCAAATACATTTCAGTTTAATCGCATATAAACACACTCTTAACAACGCTATGCGGTACCCCCCCCCCCTGAGATCTCGGGGGGGTCCACTATACACATAATTTTGACATGAGGTGGGGAATTAGCATAGCGTTGTTAAGCGTGTGTTCATATGCGATTGAACTGAAATGTATTTGATTGGCTACTTAGCTACTGTATATAATCCTCATCAGTGCATTTCAGTTCGACTGCATATAAACACACGCTTAACAACGCTAAGCGGGACCCTCCTGATATCTCGGGGGGGGTCCACTTATACACGTAAATTGGACATAAGGTAGGCGATTAGCCAATCAGATGCGTTTTAGTTCAAACGCATATAAACACATGCTGAACAATGGTAAGTGGTATCCCCCCCCGAGATTTCGGCCTTAATGTGCCGAGCATCTCGCAGGCCATTTTCATTAGGAAGGGCCAAGCTTCCCACTCTTGGTATTATAGACTCTTGCTAACACCGAGTTAACTCGGTGTTAAGCTAGCATCGAGCCAAGTTAGTCCGATTTGGTGCAATCGGGCGTTAGATATTGTTATATTATGTTGTATTTATAGATCCCATTGAAGTTGCATTCCTTATTTACGATAAATCCAGCCAATGGCGTTGTGGTGAAAATCGAGAAAAGAGTTTTGCCGGATGGAGTAGAACCAGTGCCCGTCTACTAAGTCATCTTCAGATTCCAGTTGTGAACAGAGCTTAAAAACAAGTGTTGCATACTCCATGTGAAGTATTTGCTGATTCGGTTGAGAAAGAAGAGCTTATTTTTATAAGGACTAACTGGCTCAAACAGCCCACCTGTGTCGTCTTGTTGACTGATAGCTGACATGTATTAAAATATGGCTTGTCACACAGTAAGTTTCTATTATAACGGTTGGTTGCTCTTTAGATTGCCAGATGAATAAGTTTATCGGTTCTAGTTTAGTTCAGGTTTCATACTTTGCTGCATATCCTTGGCGGCAGATTATTTCCTGTTTGGTTCAGGTAGCGGTAGCCTTCTCACTCCAGTGTTCACAACATATCTTTTTCTTTCTGAGAATTAGAAATCTTCCTATGGGTGAACTGCAGCTTCAAAAATACTTTGTCCAGAGGTTTGTGAGGAGAGCAGAGCACCATCAAATTTCAGCTATCATGTGACTAAAGTTAGCTAAACAAACGCACAAGATGCCTGTTAAAATCAGTTTGGATGCAGGTTAGCAGGTGTTTCCTCCATTCTTAGTATAAACATAGTTTCCTTTGGGAAGGTTTTGCGTTTGAGGTACTCCTCCAAAAATCTAGCCTTTTGTTAGTTTTTGTCATATTTCTCCAATTATTGACAACCACCCCTAACCGTCTCTCTGGAATAGTAGTAGTTTACGTTTTAACTTGTTTTTGCATACAAATCAGAAGCATTTGATTCCCTATGGTAAAGAATTGGAAAGCAAAACTGGTGGGCTGTCCTTGTGTAAACTTTTGAGAGCTGGATTTGAGCATGGATAATAGATTTACTGCACGCCATGAAATTTGGAATTCATAGCATCTGTGGATTTTGTTGAGTTTCTAATAGTCACAGTCGACCAGTTTCCTTCTATAATTTGCCCGAGGTGTTTAATTTCCTGGAAAGATGGCCGCTTCATTTATGCTTTAGGTGATGTCTGTTTTGATGATTTCTGCTATCCGGCGGTTTAGTCAGTACATTAAATTCGTTTTATTAAATTATTCACTGATCGTTCCTTCATCCTTATGAGAGTTATCTTATCAATCATAAGATAATAATAAGCTGTCCTAACAGTCAAGTTACGACGTTTTTAGCCTCTGAATTATAAACTGGTGTGAGGAGTGCTCTTTTGTAAACCCTTGCTTAAATTAAATAAAAATCCTTAGTTGACATAAGAAATGCAGTAAAAATTGATTCAAATTTGCAGCCAGCAGCAAATAAAAGAGAATCAAACCAATTCACAGGACAGTCTGCGTGCTGTCATGTTCCAATGTTTGTTAACTGTTCAGTTGGTCTGAAAACCTGAATGGGAAGTGTTGCGTAGGTCTAAGAGATTCATTATTCAACAAACGAGCGGTCTTTTTCTACCTCACTTGTTGAAACCATTGCCCATCTATGTACTTTCTTAGTAGGGGAAGTGGCCCGAATATGGGCAAATCCGATTTACCCGCATAGAGATAGGGTACAAAAAGTTGTCTAATATGAGCACCGGGATTGCTAATATCAAGAGTACGTAATGATAAGAGTATGCCACTAGGCAAGCTCTATGTTATCAGAACAAAAACTACGCTCTGCACGCTAACGACCCACCCCCCCCCCGCAAATCAGTACCTAGTCGAAACGGGAGTACTCTCACTCGCTCTATGTTTATGTGCTTAAACTCGAAAACACAAGCAGTGCGTGCGCGAATTTTGTGCCTGCTTCGAGCTTTAGAACACAAACATAGCGCTCAAGATTCTTTGAAGTGATGGGTCTGATTTTCGGGGGGGGGGGTAGGCCGTTAGCGTGCAGAGCATAGTTTTTGCTCTGATAACATAGAGCTTGCCTAGTGGCATACTCTTATCATTATGTACTCTTGCTAATATGGGCCAAGCCAACATCAAACGAACTCAGTCAAAACGTTAAAACAGTAGATTTTAAGTGCAAAGTTACTTGTTTTGATGTAGTTACTATTACCAAGAGTACATAATACATAAGAGTGTGACAAGCGTCACACTCTATGTAATCAGCTCGAGAGCCATGCTCTGCGCGCTAACGGCCCACCCCCCCCCCCCGCAATTGCGTACCTAGTGGACCCCCCCGCAAATCAGTACCTAGTACGCAATTGCGTATGTTCACTCGCTGCTGCAATATTCCATTTATTGGGACCCCCCCCGCAAATGTGACCTATCATTCGACATTGAAAAGTGATAGGTCATATTTGCGGGGGGGGGTCCCGATAAATGGAATATTGCAGCAGCGAGTGAACATACGCAATTGCGTACTAGGTACTGATTTGCGGGGGGGTCCACTAGGTACGCAATTGCGGGGGGGGGGTGGGCCGTTAGCGCGCAGAGCATGGCTCTCGAGCTGATTACATAGAGTGTGACGAGCGTCACACTCTTATGTATTATGTACTCTTGCTATTACTAGCAAGTAACCGATAAGTAACAATTATATATACTTACTTACTAACTTATAATTATTAACTTTTAATAATTATTAGCCATTTACTGTTAATAACTGATAATTATTAACTATTAATAACTACTCATTAACTAGTGATTAAATAAAGAATTAATGACTATAATCAAGAGTACATAATATAAGAGTGTGCCACTAGGCACACTCTATGTTATTGATATGTTTCAGCAAACTATGGCGTGGTACTACTTTACTGTAGTAGAGGATGGTAACACAACAACAGCATATAGGTTCTTATAGTTAAAAACGTTTCAATTTCTCCCCTTTTAAATTGCACGGTAGTAGGAGTCAGTTGCAGGATTCCAGCGCAATGGAGGCTGCCTTTGACGTCCTGAACGTCTAGGTGGCAGTTGATCTTGTGGAGGGAAGTTTGCAGCATGCGGCATATGTATTTCCGCATCATCCGGAACTGCCCGAGGCCGGTTGGTCTCAAATGAGCAATCATCGAAATCTTCAAGGGACTCTGATTGCATATCCTTTGATAGGCCCCTGTGCAGCTGATCTGCATGGCGGATACATCTGTCGCCATTAAGCAGTTCAATTTCGTACAGATAGTTCCCTTTTAACCCCATAATTTTTCCAGGCACCCATTTGGTTCCACCGGTGTAGCAACGGACCCAAACAGGATCTTTGAGGTCAAAGGAACGGAGAGGGGTCTTTGGGAGCCGTGTAGGCTTCGCCTTCTTGTGTTCTCGGTGAAGAAATGACCACCGAGTGGTCAGTTCCCGTCCCAAAAACCGGAACGCCGGAGTCTCGCCAGTAAAAGAATGAGGAGTGGAGCGATATGCCAACAGGAATTGGGCAATCTTTTGAGGAGCATTTCCCAAAGAAGCGCCTGATGCCATCATCGCCCTCTTGAATGTCTGGACGAATCTTTCTGCCATTCCGTTAGACGAAGGATGATATGGAGGACTGCGTCGATGTCGAACGCCATTGCAGGAGAGAAATTCGCCAAATTCCCGGGACGTGAACTGGGGGCCATTATCGCTGATTATTGTAGCCGCGCAATAAAGTCAGCCACCGATTCCCCATGACGCTGCTTCATAGAGTGAAATTTAAAACGTTCCGCGATAATGTTCACCTTCGGTTGAAAATGGTCCTTCATGGCCGTCATAAGCCGATCTAGAGGTAAGTTCATAGGTCTCTCTGGAGCCACTAAACTTTTCAGCAGACTGAAGTTTTCTGAGCCCAAAGCAGTCAAAAAAGTAGCCCTCTTTTTATCTTCGGCAACTACATCAGTTGCCAGGCAAAACATTTCAAATCTTTCCACATAGTCATCCCAGTTTTCCCCTTGGAAGTTAAAAGGATCCAAAACACGCGAAGAATTCCTCGTCGCCATTTGATATGTTTCAGCAAACTATGGCATGGTACTACTTTACTGTAGTAGAGGATGGTAACACAACAACAGCATATAGGTTCTTATAGTTAAAAACGTATCAGTTATCAGAGCAACAACTATGCAGTTATGCACTGCTCGCTAACGGCTCACTCCCCCACAAATCAGACCCATCACTTCAAAGATTTGTTTATGTTCTAAAGCTCGAAGCAGGCACAAAATTCGCGCACGCACTGCTTGTGTTTTCGAGCTTAAGCACATAATCATAGATAGAGTGAGCGAACCCCCGTTTCGACAAGGTACTGATTTGCGGGAGGGTGGGCCGTTAGCGTGCAGAGCATAGTTTTTGCTCTGATAACATAGAGCTTGCCTAGTAGCATACTCTTATAATTATGTACTCTTGCTATAATCAATTAATAAATTATAATCATAAACTATTCAAAGCTTATAAAAGCAACTCTGTAATTAAGCTATGTTATGACTATGAGGTGTTCTTGTGAATCCTGTACATAAATGTCAGTTTTCCAACAAAATTTATGTCGAATTTTAGTTAACTTAAATATTAATCACTATCGTGTGTAAAATTTTTAAACAGAAGGTTTGTACTCCCTGTTATTAAAAATCATTATTTGCATGTAAATTGCAAAGTTTTTCATGTTGACCATATTTGGATACCGGTACATTTTGGCCTGCCCATATTATGGCTCAAAATGAAAAATGGCACCAAAATAGCTGTCCTGCATTTTTATAAAGCAGCAGTACGGAAAAACTAACCGACTGAGCAGCGTGACAGTAGCTGTCAGTTGGGTAAACCTTATGGGCGTGAAGCTAAATTCTATCAGATTTGAAAAAAGCATACTTTTTCCAATCCGGTTGAAGAAAAACTTCCAAATTTCAAATATTTTCTTTTAACTGATTTGGTAAAGGTAAGTTTTTTAAATACGGTACAATACATTTTTAGAAGTCTTCAGTTTTTAAATGAACGATTTGTATCTTTAGTATTGTAATTGTATCGTTGTCTTTATTTAGAGGTTTATTAAATATACGACAATGTCAAACGAACAATTTTTATTCTTGTTTACGTTAATGATTTCGGTTTTCATTGCAAATAGCTACAGCAAAGCATATATCAGTTTAACGGTAGGTTAAAGCTTTCTCTTTTCTGCTGAGGAGATTGCTCCGAAACTGGTCATGACTTGGGAACTTTGTCAAAACTCATAACGTGCTCTACGTTTTAGTAGTTACGTTTCCATTTTAGTGTCTGCTACGATCTCATTCACTTGAAACTACGTTTTTCCTGCTGCGCCTCAGCGCAGCAGGTCTCTTATGTTTGCTCGGCCCATGCCCTCACACGCATTTTGTTTGAAAAAGATAGGTTTCGCCATAAAAGCGTGTGTGCAGTGGTTGAACATAGGGCAGGCATCTTTTGCGTGTGAATTTCTAATTTCAAAAGTTTCTACTTCAATCAATGTACATTACGCATATGTGAAAGTAAATTGCTTCGCTAATCTGGTAGTTCAATATTCTGTGTTCTGATGACTCATCAAATTTTTTCATTAACTGCTCAGCAAAAATTCTTCGAAGCATAAAACAGATGAAGAGACAGCTAGGCAAATTACACATTTTTCCATCATATATACTTACTTACTAACTTATAATTATTAACTTTTAATAATTATTAGCCATTTACTGTTAATAACTGATAATTATTAACTATTAATAACTACTCATTAACTAGTGATTAAATAAAGAATTAATGACTATAATCAAGAGTACATAATATAAGAGTGTGCCACTAGGCACACTCTATGTTATTGATATGTTTCAGCAAACTATGGCGTGGTACTACTTTACTGTAGTAGAGGATGGTAACACAACAACAGCATATAGGGTTCTTATAGTTAAAAACGTTTCAATTTCTCCCCTTTTAAATTGCACGGTAGTAGGAGTCAGTTGCAGGATTCCAGCGCAATGGAGGCTGCCTTTGACGTCCTGAACGTCTAGGTGGCAGTTGATCTTGTGGAGGGAAGTTTGCAGCATGCGGCATATGTATTTCCGCATCATCCGGAACTGCCCGAGGCCGGTTGGTCTCAAATGAGCAATCATCGAAATCTTCAAGGGACTCTGATTGCATATCCTTTGATAGGCCCCTGTGCAGCTGATCTGCATGGCGGATACATCTGTCGCCATTAAGCAGTTCAATTTCGTACAGATAGTTCCCTTTTAACCCCATAATTTTTCCAGGCACCCATTTGGTTCCACCGGTGTAGCAACGGACCCAAACAGGATCTTTGAGGTCAAAGGAACGGAGAGGGGTCTTTGGGAGCCGTGTAGGCTTCGCCTTCTTGTGTTCTCGGTGAAGAAATGACCACCGAGTGGTCAGTTCCCGTCCCAAAAACCGGAACGCCGGAGTCTCGCCAGTAAAAGAATGAGGAGTGGAGCGATATGCCAACAGGAATTGGGCAATCTTTTGAGGAGCATTTCCCGAAGAAGCGCCTGATGCCATCATCGCCCTCTTGAATGTCTGGACGAATCTTTCTGCCATTCCGTTAGACGAAGGATGATATGGAGGACTGCGTCGATGTCGAACGCCATTGCAGGAGAGAAATTCGCCAAATTCCCGGGACGTGAACTGGGGGCCATTATCGCTGATTATTGTAGCCGCGCAATAAAGTCAGCCACCGATTCCCCATGACGCTGCTTCATAGAGTGAAATTTAAAACGTTCCGCGATAATGTTCACCTTCGGTTGAAAATGGTCCTTCATGGCCATCATAAGCCGATCTAGAGGTAAGTTCATAGGTCTCTCTGGAGCCACTAAACTTTTCAGCAGACTGAAGTTTTCTGAGCCCAAAGCAGTCAAAAAAGTAGCCCTCTTTTTATCTTCGGCAACTACATCAGTTGCCAGGCAAAACATTTCAAATCTTTCCACATAGTCATCCCAGTTTTCCCCTTGGAAGTTAAAAGGATCCAAAACACGCGAAGAATTCCTCGTCGCCATTTGATATGTTTCAGCAAACTATGGCATGATACTACTTTACTGTAGTAGAGGATGGTAACACAACAACAGCATATAGGTTCTTATAGTTAAAAACGTATCAGTTATCAGAGCAACAACTATGCAGTTATGCACTGCTCGCTAACGGCTCACTCCCCCACAAATCAGACCCATCACTTCAAAGATTTGTTTATGTTCTAAAGCTCGAAGCAGGCACAAAATTCGCGCACGCACTGCTTGTGTTTTCGAGCTTAAGCACATAATCATAGATAGAGTGAGTGTACCCCCGTTTCGACAAGGTACTGATTTGCGGGAGGGTGGGCCGTTAGCGTGCAGAGCATAGTTTTTGCTCTGATAACATAGAGCTTGCCTAGTAGCATACTCTTATAATTATGTACTCTTGCTATAATCAATTAATAAATTATAATCATAAACTATTCAAAGCTTTTAAAAGCAACTCTGTAATTAAGCTATGTTATGACTATGAGGTGTTCTTGTGAATCCTGTACATAAATGTCAGTTTTCCAACAAAATTTATGTCGAATTTTAGTTAACTTAAATATTAATCACTATCGTGTGTAAAATTTTTAAACAGAAGGTTTGTACTCCCTGTTATTAAAAATCATTATTTGCATGTAAATTGCAAAGTTTTTCATGTTGACCATATTTGGATACCGGTACATTTTGGCCTGCCCATATTATGGCTCAAAATGAAAAATGGCACCAAAATAGCTGTCCTGCATTTTTATAAAGCAGCAGTACGGAAAAACTAACCGACTGAGCAGCGTGACAGTAGCTGTCAGTTGGGTAAACCTTATGGGCGTGAAACTAAATTCTATCAGATTTGAAAAAAGCATACTTTTTCCAATCCGGTTGAAGAAAAACTTCCAAATTTCAAATATTTTCTTTTAACTGATTTGGTAAAGGTAAGTTTTTTAAATACGGTACAATACATTTTTAGAAGTCTTCAGTTTTTAAATGAACGATTTGTATCTTTAGTATTGTAATTGTATCATTGTCTTTATTTAGAGGTTTATTAAATATACGACAATGTCAAACGAACAATTTTTATTCTTGTTTACGTTAATGATTTCGGTTTTCATTGCAAATAGCTACAGCAAAGCATATATCAGTTTAACGGTAGGTTAAAGCTTTCTCTTTTCTGCTGAGGAGATTGCTCCGAAACTGGTCATGACTTGGGAACTTTGTCAAAACTCATAACGTGCTCTACGTTTTAGTAGTTACGTTTCCATTTTAGTGTCTGCTACGATCTCATTCACTTGAAAAGCAGGTCTCTTATGTTTGCTTGGCCCATGCCCTCACACTCATTTTGTTTGAAAAAGATAGGTTTCGCCATAAAAGCGTGTGTGCAGTGGTTGAACATAGGGCAGGCATCTTTTGCGTGTGAATTTCTAATTTCAAAAGTTTCTACTTCAATCAATGTACATTACGCATATGTGAAAGTAAATTGCTTCGCTAATCTGGTAGTTCAATATTCAGTGTTCTGATGACTCATCAAATTTTTTCATTAACTGCTCAGCAAAAATTCTTCGAAGCATAAAACAAATGAAGAGACAGCTAGGCAAATTACACATTTTTCCATCATTTATCCGTGTATCGGTAATTTGTTTAAACATCCTATAAAAATTACACAATATTTTGCACGTATCGTTTCAGTTAATAAGCAGTAATGCCAGTTATAAACAATTATTTACTGCGCAGCAGGCTTACAATTTACTAAAATGTTTGCCCAACGGAAACACACCTTTTGCACAAAAGATTGCTTGTTCCATAAAAAATCGTAGCAGAAAACTGTACTCCTTATGCTGTGATAAAAACCTACAACTGAAATAGTTCCTGCGTTAACTTTCTGTACATAAGCGCAGACAAGTGTTAAACTCTTAGTTTTGTGCCAGTTTTTATAGCCCCAGCTGGCCGGCCTTTTATGAAACGTAGTTACGATTAAATCGTAGTAGCTTAAAAAGTTACTACGATTAAAGAAAGTATCTACTATGTTTTAAAAACGCAGTAGAAAATCGTAGTTACGTTTAAAATTGCGATTTATTTTTGACAAAGTTCCTTGACATCTCATCTTTGTGCAATTATCTAGTCCTTCAACAGCAGTGTTGCGATAACGTGACAGTTCGTGTTGGATTTAGTTATGTAGGCTACTTAGTTAGTTTAGTTAGGTTAAGTTAGTTTTAAATTTTATTACTTTCAGGGTTTTAGAGTTCGTCCATCAGATAGATACTCATATCCATCATGGCTGCTCCACTCAATAGAGCAAAATAAGATAAAAAGATCAACCGAGCCCTGGTTAGTTTTCTTATGTTTTAAGTTTAGCTTTCGCTTCTTCGCATTTTCTGTTCAAAAACTGTTCTCTTAAAATTAATCGTGTCTGAGAACTGTTTTAGTAGCCAACTGTTGTACACAGGACTATAATTTATGAATGTTTCAGAAATTTTACTGTATTTTAGGTTATCTGTTTTCACAGCCCCACAGCACTTTTCGGACGACCAAGAACTTCTACTGTAAACAGTTAAAACGAATGGTTCTTGCTTCATTTCTGTGCTTTAATTTTAATAATTAATGATTTGCGATAAATAAAATCCATTCTGTCGATTAAATGGTACCCTAATGGAAACACAATGACATTCGTTTGGGCTGTTTGCTTGCACCAATCTGTAACGATAAAGAGATGTGTAATGTTTTCAAATGTAATGGCAGAGCGTCAGAGCGTTAATTCGAAAGTCGTGGGTTTTGTCCCACCCGAGGCCCGAATTTTTCGGGTTTCAGGTGCTGAAGTGATAATTTAATTTCTTACTGTTTTTCTGAGGAAGCAATATTTATATTAGTTTGCATCTGCAACTGCAAGGCACAACTACCCCCACCAACTAAGTTAACCAAGAATCCCATTTTCACAATGTGTTTCGTCATATAGCTGTGATCGGACAAATTTTTGGCTAACAACATGGGTGCTTTTACCGACACCAACAAAGTAAAAGTATGGAACTTTGTGCTATCGCTTAGAATTGTTTTGCAAACTTTAGAGACTAGTTTCGGCATCCAAAGAATGTTTAACCTCTCCAATCCCCTCCAATGAACCATTGCCATCAACCATGGGTAAAAGGAATTTGTCTAGTCCTGTCTTTACTGGAACTTGACTTGACCAAACTAGACATAAACCTTTGACAGCAACAAAGCCCAAAGGTACCCTTTAATTTACAATATTGTTTGTGCAGATCACATACAATCATTATACAATCAAGCATACTAATGGCTGTATCGCTTTAAAATCATACATTGCAGTGGTGACCAATAACAGTTTCTAAACCTTTTTGTGCTAAAGTGTGAATCTGAAGGGACAGAAGCCTGCAGTTTGCCGACTCCATATGCTGGCTCTACCACCCACCGTTTGGAATATACTACTGGAATGGCGCCGTTCATTTCGGAAGGAATGCTGTAGCTCCGTTGTAGTAGATCTATGATCCCCTGAAATAAACAACAACATAGGGTTGAGGGCTGAGCTTCAAACGGTTATGCATATATCCGCATGGTGTGCCCGTTGTTGGCACACGTCTACAACCACTACAATGCAACGTGCACGACCTTTTTCAATATACCTTTTTTAAGTTTTTAGAAAACACAATCGTCAATGTTTATTTAGATATACACGTTGAAAGGTGCTAGCTTTAATGTTTAAGCTTAAGGTTCAAGTTTAAGAATACCAGCATGCACAGTTTAAGGGTGCTAATTTTTTCAATAATGGACGAGCTTTCACCGACTAAACGAGAATGAATCAGGCCATGATCACTAATCGACCTGGACAAGGTATTAGTTTACAACAACAGTTAGCATATTATCGGAAAATTCCAGAATACAGAATCCGATGAGTAAGATCTTATTATTTTTGCAGTCATTATAACCCTTTCGTGACAGGATTTTCTGTCAACGGTTGAAAACGACCGGTTTTACATTTTTGGCTGCCGTTTTTGACTGGAAGCATCTATAGGGATGGCACAACCACCAATCGATAGAGAATTGATTGCTCTTTTATTTATACTTATTTTAGCACGATTTCATAATTCAATATTGAAGGGTCCCCGATGCACCCAAAAAAGGTATGGTCAAAGTTAAGAAAATTTGGAAATTCAGCGCAACAGTCTGTTGTTGCAAGCAGCGCCGCTGCACACTGTCGATGATAAATCAAGAATAATTTTATTAACTTTCCATAACCAGCTTTCGTGCACATCAGTTCATTCTACATCCGAATACTAACTACTACAACGTGATAGTGACAGAACAAGTCACCACACTGTCTCTGCTGAAAATCAGCTAATTTGACTTTGGCAGCAAATTATGCTTCTGAGACAGCGTAAGCGTTAAAATAATCAGCTACACCGCTCATCTCTTCAGCTGGGGTGGTATCTCTACCAATCACCTCCAGTCGATGCTGGACTAGCATAAATTAAATACCAAAGGACGGCTCCGAGTTTTCAAAATTTTCAAAGTCATTTCATAGCGGCAGGGACTTTATCTGCTTAGCTATCTTTGACATATTTATCAAAACTGTGGCCCGAACCTGGTGAAAAAAGGACGAGCTGTGCCCAGCGACGAAAGATGTATGCATAGACTGCTTCGACAAAAAGATTTCATGGGACCAAGGATGTCTCATAGTGATCCTTGGTAAAGAAAGGGTTAAATGCATAAATTAATGGCATTAGTAGATTTAGCATGTGATATACTTTTGATAAAACAAAATCTTTTGAATACTACAAAATTTTTCAAAATTTAAAACTCCAGCTACGGCTAGACGTAGGGCGGTCAGAAATAGATAGCAATGAAAATATTTATTTGAACTAGAGTCGCGCTGAACGGTACCGAAACATCAACACATGTCGAAGTCCGTTAATAGAAATATTAACTCCAAGCATACTGCACTGTAAGCATCTTTAGGTGTGACCAAGAGTACGTGTGACGTTTTAAAACTAATAGGCTTACTTGATTAATGCAAGAAACGTGGGCAAATAACATGAAAATATTTAAAAATAGTAAAGTTGTGGACTTCATTTTGGGTTAAGTAATGTAATAGCATTCACCCCAATCCAGCAGTGCGTCTAGAACAATAAATAATCATTACAGTAATTTTAAAACCATTAAATGTTAATTAAGTAAACAGCTTGCTCAATAGATTAAAAAGATTCGAGTTATTATTATATACATACTATACATACATACATATACACATACATATACATATACATATATACATACATACATACTGTAAAACCGTATGAAAACATTCAACAATTCCTAAGTTCACCTTAAATAAGATGAATACAAGTACGACAAAAGCATAGTTGCTGTAGCAAACGCAAACGATGACAGAAGCTCGTACATGAACTACTTTGGTTTGTACTACTCTACTATACTGTATATTTACTACAATGTGTATAATATAATCTAGCCCTCACCCGGAGGCTGATTTCTTTGTTCTTTATTGCACGCTGGAAACCCATTAACTCTAGCGCTACTCGCCGGTAATTGTTAAAAAATACCATTTCAGCAAGCAGCTGAATCATTCTAATTTCCTGAGACTGAGTGGCCCAGCTCCGAGAGTCCCCTATTGGAGGTTATCAAGGCCGCATAGCCTAGCACTGATTGATGTGCGATAAACTGACAGTGTTAGTTTCAAAGACAACATTACTCCTAACTGGATACTGTCCCCTTAAAACAATCGTTCCTTTAAGCTACTCAGAAAAACCAATTTTGTCTACAACGACTGGAAACAATTGAAGGTTATATGATTGCCCTAGAGCAAAGCGATTGCCGTGTTGACAAGACAAGAAAGGTGCTTAAAATCTAAATTAAAGGAACATAACTTTACACAGAAAGAGGAGGAGGAGGCGGAGTTCCTCTAATTCGATGATTAGTAGAACCTTTCTGAACAAAAGAAGAAACCGAAATCAGTTGGAAAGAGCAAGGATAATGACAGATATAAAGTAATTAGACTAATTATTTGAAGGCGCGACTGTTTCTTAGTTCGAAGTAACATGATGTATGACTAGGGACGCTCTTGTAGTTCAGGCGTGCGTGGCGTAGGAGATACGATTGAGTTGTGAGGAAGGTAATCAGGATCATTAATTGATTTCATCACTTTCATGTTATCATTATTTTTTACTGCAAATTTTTGGATCAAAACATTTAATTTTTCTACCTTTTAATTTATCAGTTAGGAGGAACAAGGGAGAACCGATAAATATTGCGATTTAGCGTTCGCTTTATCTAACATACAAATTTAGCTTCTACTGGGCTAATGAGAAATTAAATCGTATCATGGGGTGCAGATTCTCGTCTTGCAACCAATGAAACCACTAATGTCGTTTTAGCAAAATCCAAAACAAAAGATTTTACAAGCTTTCTTTCTTTCTCCCCCTTGCAAACCGAAAAACACCTGAATTACCTAAATACTTCTGTAACGAACTACACAATACACACAGTCAACCAACATGCAATCAACACCATAAGCTCAATCATAAGTAATTTCTATTTGAGAACTCAGCAGGTAATAAAGTTAGTTTGAGAAGGACTGTTTTGAAGTCAAAATCCGCTAACCTAGATGAATTGGATAATTTTAGATACCAGATGGTAGAAGCTTCACTGGTCAATCTATTACTGATTTATAGTAGTAGAAAAAGAAAAATAACCATGTGAAACTTCTTCCAGTATATATATATATATGTTGTCTCACAGGCTTAGCTAAGCTTAATTAATAACCTGAACGTCGGAGTGATAGAGATAAAAACAATAAAACAAAGCAAAACATTAGTCCAATAAAGAAAGCCAAAATGATTATATACTTCAGAAGAAGCAAAGAAGAAGCTATGTGTGTGTAAAATCTTGAACTCCAAGACTTCATTAGTTGACAACAAACAACAGACTGAATAACAATCGGAACTGCACTGTTTATATAGTGCTTAAACTGTACGAATACGCAAATGAGCTTCCATATGTAAGAGCGTAGCAGACTCATTTGCATATTGGCGTACGACAATATTTCAAACAGTACATCACTCTTCTCTCAATGACAACGAGTTCTGAAATCATTAAGAATGTCACTGAGGAATTCGTTCCAGAACTGGTTGTCCCAGAATAGGATAATGAAGTAGGAGCTTAATGCGTTGGTAGGGATCGTCGTAAACCTCCAAGATAAGCATTCGCCCGAGGATCATTCACAGGACTCTGTTGTCCAACTCATTGAGGAGGCTAACTCCAACTCATATTGGAGAAGGCAGCTCACTTTTGTCGACAACCACTGATGACGAATTGCCCCTCGAATCGCTATCATCAGTAGCATTGTGGATATGATCCCCATGGCGTCTCCACTGCAGTTGTCCCACTCGAACCACGACAGAAACAGGCCCCGAAATTTCCGTCATTATGCTACGTGTCCATTTTCCGGTTCCAGGGCGGTGATCCAAAACCCAGACAACTTGACTCAAGTGAAAGTTCCTGTTCTTCGCTCATTTATCAAGATCCAGCTTTTGGTGTTATTGGCGCTTTTGAATTTGCTTCCGGACATCGGGATGGAGCACATCCAGTGCCGACAACATTTTCCGACCAAGCATCAATTTGGCAGAAAATTGGGCCGTTGCGGAATGAGGAGCTTGGCGATAACACTGTAAAAACTGCGCCAATCGCTGACGAATGCTCACTCGTTCTCCCTTCGAGGCTTTCATGGCATTTTTTAAAGTCTGAACTAATTTTTCAGCAAGCCCATTTAATCTGGATAGGTATGGATACACCTGAACGTGTTCCACACCATTCCTTAGCAAAAAATCTCTGCAAAAAATGTTACTGCTGTAGATTGAGGACCATTGTCTGAGACTACCTGCTTCGGATTTCCAAAACTGGTGAATGGTGTGAAGTTAGCACCGGCAGGGAAGCTATACACTAAATACTAGAAGTTATATACAAATTACACTCGAGAGCCTAAGCGAATTTATTAATATAGTTGACAAACGCTCAAGTTTACTTTTTCTCCTGACAAAATTTATAAGTTACTTAGCAAATAGTCACTATTCCCCATATTTTGAAAATTGTAGGGCAGTTGGGTTAGGAATTTGGTTGGGTTAAGTTGCGTTGAGTAGGTCGGGGAAAATCCTATCTGAATTAGTCTAGGTGTCAGATACTTGTTAAACTGAGTGAATCTTTTATGAATTTGTTAACTTTGTATCTGCAATCTTAATGCTTGTTAGTTTCATTGAGTGCTTTTGAAATTCAAATAAACCGTTGTAATTGCCACACCGTTTTCTAGTCGCTCAGGATCGTCCATAGCTCCAGTGTCGCACACCACCGGTAATCGTAGGTAATTCTTAGGACTTCAACCTAGTAATCAAAGGAAGCCGACATCATTTTAATAATCTCGCAGACTCAAACTTCGCAATAGATAGGTACTTCGTTCACCGGGAAATCTGCCGTCGCGGATCTCATCTGCACAACTTCTGGATACTTACTATAAGCATCGACCACCACCAACCACAAATTCTTGAAATGGACCTGCAAAATCCATGTGGGACCTGCTGGAAGTTCTATTGGATGGAGTAACGCCCCAGGAGGCAACTGCCGTTGCAGTTGGCGTTGCAACATTGATTTACGGTGTCTTCCACATCGTGATCGATTCCCGGCCACCATACGTAGGATCTAGCCAAAGCTTTCACCTTAACTGCCCGTGGATGTCGCAGATGCAGCGTCCACAACAGTCAATCGTAGCTTTGGAGGAATTACCACCCGATTCCCACGTAGAATACAGTTGCCCTGGACATCGAGTTCAAGACGACATCTGCCAAAAGCTTTGAAGTCATGTCCCACCTTGAATGGCCACCCGTGCCGGATCCATCCAAGGAGTTGTCGATGAACCACTTCTTTGCTAGTTTCTTTGGCAAGGGCATTTAGGTAAGTAGCATCGCATTGCTCCTCAACACGAGCCTCCAAACATTGATTCTCTTCGTCTTCTATCTCTGCTTCTCCGCTCTGAAGTGGCAATCTGGAGAAAGCGTCAGCATTGTCATGTTGATCCGTCCTGCGAAACTGAAGGTCGTAGAGGCCATCAGTTGAATGGCCCACAGCTCAATTCTGTGCGGCAGCAACTGTCGGAATATCTCTCTTTGGACCGACCAAGACCAACAATGGTTTATGATCGGTAACCAGGGTGAACTTCCTTGCCCAAGTAGAAATTGGCGAAATTTCTTTACACCAAAGATGGTGTTTAGAGCATCTTTTATAATCAGTGAGTAATTCTGTTCAGTCCAACAGAGGGTCCTGGAGGCAAGTGCAGTCGAATTTTCTTGATCGCCAATTACTTGAGAAAGAACCACGACACGACCCACTGCAGAATCATCACAATCCTTACGTAATGGAGTATCTGGATGCAAACCGATATGTGCTTAGTCCTTTGCTCAAGGGAATTTGTGAAAGCGTTGTGGCAGCAGAGGTTCGAACTTAGGACCGTAAAATCTTTAGTCGAACACCTTACCACTCGGCTATCACGGCACATATCGGTGATACGTGCCGGCACATATCACAACACGCATGGAACTGGAGCGAACATGCCAATAGTTTATTTGGAAGACCCAAAATCTCTGACTTGTGGAAAAATAAGTTAATACAAACAAAAATTCTCATTAAAACAACAGATATTTTCGTTTAGGAATTAGCATAATTTTAGGTGAATTGAATCGAAGAGTAATCACTAATCACTTTTAAAATGACAGTTCGGTTTGCAGTATACTGTTCGAACAAAGGCTAAGCTTGCTCGTTCACGTCCAAAGGTTCAGTTCGTGAGGATAAAATATTTCATATGTACAGCTAATCGAAACCTTGCATGTGCTCACAAATTTAACTAGACTGTGCCAAATGGAATTTCAGTTTTTTCTTAGGTGGAATTATGAGTCAAAACTGAGAGGAGCTTGCAGGAACAAAAAGGCAGAGGCGAGTTTCTGAAGCCCGACTAAAATCTGCTCCAAAATGTGAAAATAGGTGGGAATCGGTGCAACTAAACGTCATATGAAAAGTCTTCAGAATTGTTATTGGTGTTGATTACCCTGTCAGTTAATAATAACTTTCCGAAATTGAGATGTTTGACCGCTGCTGATTGCTCATTATCACCACCACCATACATGGACTCCGTTTGAAATTGGGAGATCTCCCATCACCCAGATTCCACTATTACCAATTGTTACGTACTTTTATTTAATCCACAGTTTAATCCTGCTATGGAGGAGAATTTATATTTGGTCAGCTTGAGAGATCACGGATCAGATGGTATCTGTTTGTGCAGTAATTTTGTGGTGATTTTTAAAGCGCTATAACTTTCCAAATTTTGGGAGTTGGAAAGAGCTTCATACATCTTTTTAAAGCTTATAATGCGGACACTTACATGAAACTAGCAAAATTAGAAAAAATAGCAAAGATTTTTGACATAACTGCTAAACATAGACCAAACATATTTGAACATCGATTGAACTGTAGTATCGGTTAAAAGTTTTTGTGCCATGCTATGAAAGAAATCGGCCAAATGCACGGCAACACGAAATTTCGCATATTCGGATTGTGTTTTCTTACTATTCGTTACGTTTTAGCCCAAACAAAGAAAGACACCCTCCACTGAAGGGCGAATTTCCACTCCGCCAAAAATCTCCGGAATCTGTCGAGCTGTTTTTGAGAAATCGATGTTTAAAACAAAATAATCGCAGTTTAGCCAAAATGTTTTTTCGGCCAAATCTCTAGCTTAAAGCAACAGTAGCAGCTATAATAGGCACTGATAAAACATGCAATTAGACTTGTATCGATTGAGTATAAATGGACCAAAATTGTCTGTAAGACTTGGCAGTTATTTTGAAATAAACTGATTTCCTCGAAAATGGCCATTTTTTATCCTCAAAATCGTTTTTTGCCTACTGAACTTAACCACTGGAGATAGCTTAAAGGTTGTAAAAGCATAAATGTTCATTTTGGTGTCCTTTTTCCAACCATAACAACCAATCCGGTGTATATGTCGTAGTAATTTCTGTATTCAGTAAATACTGTATTTACTGGTCGATTTCAGTAAATACGGTATTTACTAGTAAGAATGGTATTTTCTTTAAACTTCCTGTCTCTACACGTAAACACCATTTTTACTGAAACTCGTCCAGTAAATACTGTATTTCCTAGTAAATTCTGTATTTTGTCTCAAACGCCTTTGTCTTTGTGTGTGGCTAGGGGTTCAAAGGACATGCCGACGTCATGTTTAAAACCAAACGATGGGTCATACATTAGCACAATATGTAGTGCAAAGGGGGTGCATGAAAATAAACTCCAGACGTTAAAAATATTAGTTTACAAAATCGTCTATTTTCTTTAGTCAGAATTTCATTTGTCAGAATGTCGTTAGTCAGAATTTCATTTGTCAGAATTTCACTAGTCAGAATTTCATTAGTCAGAATTTCATTTGTCAGAATTTCATTTGTCAGAATTTTATTTGTCAGAATTTCATCAGTCAGGCTTTCACTAAGTCAAAATTTCATTTGTCAAAATTTCATTAGTCAAAAACATGCCACAAGTCAGAACTACGTCCCACTCTTAGTTATTAGGCTGCAGACATCATATGCACAATAACGGCCTACCCCCCCCACAACTGAGTACCTGGTGACCCCCCCACAACTGAGTACCAGGTACACAATTTGTGTACCAGCACTCGCTTGTATGTTTACATGTTGAAGCTCTAAAGTGGCCAGCTGCTGACAGAATGTTTTTGACTTCAACATGTAAACATACAAGCGAGTGCTGGTACACAATTGTGTACCTGGTACTCAGTTGTGGGGGGGTCACCAGGTACTCAGTTGTGGGGGGAGTAGGCCGTTATTGTGCATGTCTGCAGCCTAATAACTAAGAGTGGGACGCTTCACTCTTAGTTATTATGTACTCTTGATAGAACTAAGCTAGTTCATGCTACTGTTGGGCTTTACAAGACACACGTTAGTTAAAGCCCCCAGCAATTTTGATTTTAAGGCAATTAGAAAAGGCGAAGTCACAGATCACCAAAGTATTAGATTTAGAAGGCCAGTATATATCAATTTTTAAAGTAACAGATTAAAATATTAAAACAATTGTATCTTAGTGCATTTCTAAGTGGAATGTTTTCGTCGTTAAAAATATCTTCATCCTGTTCATTCGCTACGTCGTCTCCCAACCATTTCAGCCTAGTAACATTCAGCACTAAAGTCTGACCAAAAAGTGCAGGGACTGAAATTTTTTGTTTATACTGAATTAGCGGTACATTTTTGCTGCAGCAACGTATATATTTTCTCACCGTCATGGCATGGACTTTCTTTTGGTTGAAAAAGAAATTTAAAAAAAATTAAAATTCATCCAAAGAAGCCGATCTTTTACGATTTGAGAGATCAGTAGAAGCCAGGAACTAGTCGTTCGGTGGAAAATTAGCCCATGTCCCAAACATATTGTTTCCTGAATATCAGCTGATTTCGTCAAAAATTGCGATAGTTATTCAATTTTGTCGATTTTCAAAATCCTTTGATCTTTGTCTGTCGCTTTTCTAATTTTGACTGGCTATAACTCGCGGCTCACTCAATAGAAAAAGTTTTTCAATTGGATTTTCAGGACCGCTTATGTGTCAGCTTTTATGTGATCCATGTGGTTTTTCAAAATCTGAAAATATTTTTTCGAAAAATACCACTTTTTGACCCAAAATTTCGGCAATGCGAATCCAGCAAAAGCGTGTAAAAATAGCATAATCATAATGTTTAATCTGAGCTGAATACAACGACATAAAGCTTTCGCAGCCACGACTCATATTGCGCCCGCAATCAATTTTTAAACATTTCCCTATTTCAACTGATTTCTGACAAGTTGTGCTATGTTGCATTGGTTTGCCGCAACATGTGTAAACTAAACGTAACATGAACTAAAATAGTTTAGTTCTATTCAGCCTGACATTTGAGAATAGTGAATTTCTGAAAATGAGGTTCTGGCTTGTAGCATGTTTCTGACTAATGAAATTTTGGCAAATAAAATTTTGACTTAGTGAAATCCTGACTGATGAAATTCTGACAAATAAAATTCTGACAAATGAAATTCTGACTAATGAAATTCTGACAAAAGAAATTCTGACTAATGAAATTCTGACAAGTGAAATTTAAGAAATTTTAATTTTAGCACAGTTTTTAAAATCAAAACAGATATTATACACGTACGTTTTCTGTATCTTCTCATAAATTTTGCATTTTATATGTCGCAGTCTAAAAGCATTTTCCGTCTAATTACAATTAGACGGAGAATTTCAGTCTAATTGCAATTGTGCTAGTCTAATAGCATGAGACTGAGCAAATTGCTGTTAGACTGAAAATTTTCAGTCTAATTGCAATGGTGCTCTGTCGGATGGTCTAATTTCGGATAGTCTAACTTCGGATAGTCTAAAGAAATTTTCGGATAGTCTAACAAGGTCAAACTAAATTGCACTCTGAAATTTTCTGTTAATTGATTTTCGGATAGTCTAATTTCGGATAGTCTAACTTCGGACAGTCTAAAGAAATTTTCGGATAGTCTAAAAGATAAGCTAAGAAAATTTACCTTAGAAATGTAAGTGTTTTAAGTTTGACAACAGTTACAACAACATTTTATTTAACGTTACACAAGCAGAATCTAAAATTGTAAAAATAAGCTATATATACAAGGATATTATATCAAGGCCGTTCTGTCTCCCACAAATTTTTATTTTGACCTGATCAAATTCGTGCTTCAAGAAAAGCATGAACTTGTAAATGCTGAGATGAGGCTGCCCCATGTGACTATTAAAACGGCTGTGCCAGGCTTCTACAAAATTATTCGTGCGGACTTTCAAGTTGAAAAAATCCCACAAAAATAACGGAGTACGGTGCAGCCAAAACAGAATAAAATAATCGAATAAAAAATCCTGGCGGACATCTAAGACACTTACATTTATAAACCTAAGGTAAATTTTCTTTGCTTATCTTTTAGACTATCCGAAATTTTCTTTAGACTGTC
This sequence comes from Trissonchulus latispiculum, assembly GCA_030248195.1. NCBI lineage: Eukaryota > Metazoa > Nematoda > Enoplea > Enoplida > Ironidae > Trissonchulus > Trissonchulus latispiculum. Next base: position 8,384 of record JASAND010029421.1, on the reverse strand, counting down.
CGAAGTTAGACTATCCGAAATTAGACTATCCGAAAATCAATTAACAGAAAATTTCAGAGTGCAATTTAGTTTGACCTTGTTAGACTATCCGAAATTAGACTATCCGAAAACACCCCATTGCAATTAGACGTACCATTGTTCGTCTAATTGCAATTGGGCGAACAGTGTCTCGTCTAATTGCATTTTGATATAAAATGTGTTGTTTGATGTATAACAACAGCGCTTCACTGTAATTGTATACGTAGTGTATAATTGTAAATTACTAATTACTAATTTAGATTACTTACTAATTTACATTACATTACATTACCAATTTTAATAATATTAGCGTTAATTTTTTGAAAAATTTTACAAATTTTTTCTTGAGGTACAAGCCCCCCTGTAAATTTTTGTTCAAGGTACAAGCTCCCTCAATATTTTTTGGGAACAAGCCCCCCCCAGGACCCGGCCCTATGTTAATGTATGATTGTAATGTATTGTAATGTACAATTGTAAAGCGCTTCACTGTAAACATAGTAGAATATACTTTTCGTTTAGACATTGAAAACGTAAAAACTTTAAAAGATTTAAAGGAAACTCCAAATTTCTTTTTGGGGGGATCCCGAGCAAATCACGTGGTGTTAGTAAACAAAAAGAAATTTTTATTACATCCACGTGACTCACCCCGCGGCTGCCCAGCCCATTACGCCGCGTCCACATACAACAATGTATTACATCTGACATGACAATGCCGGTGCGTACAAGCGGCAAGATCACGTCAGGGTTAGTAGACAACAGATACGATGATGACGCCATAGTTTGGTAGGCCACGGGGATGTTCAAGTACGTATATAATACGTATAGTTAGTAAAGATACTTATAAATTCATAATCATGATTTTGATTCATTCATTCATAATTCATAATCATCATTTCAAATGATTTTGAAAACAGTAGAAATTATCTACAATTTATTTGAATTTGAAGACTTTCAGAAGCTTAAAATTATCAAATTCTGACAGTCGAACCAATATTTGGATCTCAAGTTTTTATACAATTTTTACAATATTTTTTATATTACGCCAACATTTATATTATTGCATAGAAACCATCAAAAGTAAAAATGGGTTAATATAAAAAAGTAACAGTATATAGCATTCTTTCAAAACGGTAACGGTAATTCACAAATAACTGCAAACCCCCACGAAACCAAAACCTAAAAATGGATTTTCTTGTTAAAATTATTTCCTCCCCCAGTGCTCAATACTTGCAATCCAAATTAAAAGTTCGATTGGTCAAGGTTTGTAAGTTTTATGCTTTTGGATGTCTTAAAATTAAAAGTAAATTATATATAGACGTGTGCACTAAAACCTTCAAATTTTCAATATCTAACCGAAAAGTATTTCTACTATGTTTTAAAGCTATTCATAAAATATTTTTCGACTTTCTGTGCCCTTCTCCGTATACAATTACAGTGAAGCGCTGTTCTTATGCATTAAATAACATTTTATATCAAAATGCAATTAGACGAGACACTGTTCGCCCAATTGCAATTAGGCGAACAATGGTACGTCTAATTGCAATTAGACTGAAAATTTTCAGTCTAACAGCATTTTGCTCAGTCTCATGCTATTAGACTAGCCCAATTGCAATTAGACTGAAATTCTCCGTCTAGTTGCAATTAGACGGAAAATGCTTTTAGACTGCAACATATACAGAATTTAAGATACACTATAAGTTTACTTAGTTCTAAACCGCTATTCGTGTATTTTTAAAGTACGAAGAGTACGTAGGATTAAAACCATTAACTAATGTATTAATTTTAATTAACCCTAATTCATTATGATTATATAATACATACAATCTGTCTTGATTTTAAAAGATGTGTTAAAATTAAAACGATTTCTTAGTTTTGTAAACTAATATTTTTAAAGTCTGGTTTATCTTCATGCACCCCCTTTGCACATATTGTGATAATGTATGACCTATCTTTTGGCTTTAAATATGACGTCTGCATGACCTTTGAACCCGTAGCCACACACAAAGATAAAGGCGTTTAAGACAAAATACAGAATTTACTAGAAAATACAGTATTTACTGGACGAGTTTCAGTAAAAATGGTATTTACGTGTGAAAATAGGAAGTTTAAAGAAAATACCATTCTTACTGGTAAATACCGTATCTCCTGAAATCGGCCAGTAAATACAGTATTTACTGAATACAGAAATTACTACGACATATCGACTACGTACTGACCTGAGTATATAATATAAGAGTGTGCCACTAGGCACACTCTCTGTTATCAGAGCAAAAACTATGCTCTGCTCGCTAACGGCCCTCCGCAAATTAGACCCTTCACTTCAAAGAATTTTGTGAGCTATGTTTGTGTTCTAAAGCTCGAAGCAGGCACAAAATGCACACACTGCTTGTGTTTTCGAGCTTAAGCACATAAACATAGAGCGAGTGAGCGTACCCCCGTTTTGACTAGGTACTGATTTGCGGGGGGGGGGGGTCACTAGGGTCTGATTTGCGGGGGAGGGCGTTAGCGAGAAGGGCATAGTTTTTGCCCTGATAACACAGAGTGAGCCTAGTGGCACACTCTTAATATGTACTCTTGGTACTGAGTGAATAGTAGCAAAAACCGAAAAATTCTTATCTTTTCCACTAAAAATGCGGGACTGGTCCCAAAATGTTAAAGAGCGCAAAATATGTGATTTCGTAAGGTTTAGCTATTTACATGAAAATTGAAAGCCATATGAGTCAAAAAATGCCCGAAAGAAGTCCTGAGAATGTAAACTGGCCTAGATACTCAATTTTAGGGATATGAACCGCGATATCTCTTAATCTTAACTGGATTGACCCTGGACTCTCAAATTTGTCTTGTTTTGGACACATATGGGGATATATTGTAACAGAAAATGAGCAAATCGGTGACCATAAAATTTTAGCACTCGGCGACTCCCCTTCTTAAATGCACTTGAACAATTCGAGTTTGGTTACAAAGTTTAAAGACTGGACTTTGAAGAAAGTGGGGATTGGAAAAATCTCGGACAGACTTCTAGCTGGAAACTTACGTTTTGAATAGTATTGAATTAATTTTAGAGGTTAATTGTGAGATTTAGAAATATCCTAGTAATTTCTGTGTTCAATTTCAATTAAAGCGCTATTAACTGGCCTATTTCAAAAACACTACATAGTATGGCAATCTAGTAATTTAACTTAACAAACAAAAATTGGGAACGAATTCTAAGCTTGGTACAATTTTGCCTGAGTGGCTCAATCGGTAGAGCGTTGGCCTAGAAGGCCAAAGGTTGTGAGTTTGATCCCCAGCTCACGCCAGCATTTTTCGCTCCGGAGGTGCTGTAGTGATACATCTTAGTTTCGTTCGTTCTTTCATTAACACACACAAATTACAAGACGATTCAGACGTCTTTAAGGAATATATGATATTAGCGAATGATATTTAACTACAAATTTTGCAGTATTTATACAATACCATTTTACTAATAAACACAGTTTACTGAAAGCAACCGGTCAATCAGTTTACAGAAATAACCACGGTATTACGTTCCTTGGTTACAAAAACAAGTGAGTGGGTGGAGAGCCAGAATTGCCGACCAATTAAATCTAGGAATAGGTATTCAAGGAAACCTTTGAAAGTCACTTCAGCTCAACATCAGCTAATGTTTGCACAGAAACGAGAGAATAATGATAAAGCCTAATTGTTTGTAGGAAAACTGTATGGACAGACTTAACACTAATGAGCAACAGGACCCCCTTCCAAGAGTTAGGGAAGAAACAGCAAAACAAATAGGTAAAGGTCAGTGCTTTTAGACTGTCGTTTTAATGAGCAGCGTTAAGCTTAGGAAGAGCAAACTATTCAAAGAAAGTTGAGTTGTTGAACAGAATAAAAGCACACTAAAATTCAGGAAATTAAAAGGAAACTACTTATACGTACAAACTAAAAATAATCAAACTATCGGATTTGGTTTTATGCTCATGGAATGGATTATTAAATTTTAATTCTGTTTAAGACTTTGTTTTAGTTTTGTTTAAGACTTTGTGTTAGAATTTTTCTCTTTCCGAGACTCACAGTTAGTAATCCATGACGACACGTCAAATTTCGAGGGAAAGGGAAGAGTATACGACAAAAACCGACAGTACTGACAATATGACGTCACAGTTAGTAATCCATGAAGGCACGCAACATTTCGAGAGGAGAGCACCCAGTGCAGACAAGATAAGAGTTTTCTTCGTCTAAAGCCTCTAGGTAAATTAAGAAAAATTAAAGAATGAAATAAAGTTGCACACCACCACCTGCTAAGTTTAAGCCTAAACGTAAGCCAAAGCTAGACATTAGTCTAAGCCTAAGCCTAAGCCTGAGTCATACCTTTAACTTAGGTTTAGATATACCCAGTGAAGTCATGATAAGATTTTTCTTCGTCTAATAATTGTAGTATATATACTAGAAAAATTTACCAAACAATTCTTTAATATCTAATTATTTAGTAATCTAAATAAATATAAATTTATTTATATTTATAAACTATTTAGAAAATAGCGCATTTATAAATAATCAATTAATAATTAATAATTAAATATTAATTTATAAACATAAAATAACATGTTTATAAAATAAATAAGAAATAATATAATCTTTATTTTAATAACTACAAGACTAATAAGGACAGTAATGAATGGGCTGCCAGCCAAAATTTCAGTAATCCATAACCCTGCCGGCCCAAACGTTAGTAATGCATAACGCTGCCAGCCAAAATTTCAGTAATTCGTGAAGCCGAAACCGTAAATATGGAACGGAGAATAAAGTTATCTGAAGTAAAACTTAGAAGGAATTTTTTACCGCGATGAGTAAATAAATATCGGCGAAACTTCTATTTTGCAAATTTCAAATCTTTCAATTTCAGAGAACCGAAACATCTTAGAACAACATGGTTGAAAAACCATCCTTCTACAGAAGTTTTCGGGGACGTTTTAGTTACGGCATCAGCTTTAGATATTTATGCCATACCGAGCTAACGAAAAGCTAGCGTAAGAAAGAGTCTTGAAATGTTGCTATTTTTAGTCCAGAAAAACACGATGTAACTTTTAAGCAAAGTGATGAGCAAACTTTGTGGATCCTACCTTGATAACGTTGAAGGCGATTGATTAGGAAGCTTGCCAGCCTGCGTGGAACCGACCGGACCCGCATGGGAAATTTCCGTAAGGCCGGCCACTGGCCAGAACACATTAGTAGTAACTAGCATAGTAGTAATTACAAATTTTGTTACATAATTGTATGAGCCTTCGTCTATTCTTTGCGACAGTTGGTTTCAGAAAGTCAGTCAGTCGGTTACGGATGAAAATTTTTAGGGTGTATTTCCCTACTGGTGCATACAGCTTTTGAATCGCTTGAGCGCGGGGACAGGGGATTAATAAGACCCAATGCCAGTCTACACCTTACATCATTTATTGCAGTTGTTTACTACTGAATTAAAAATGTTAGGTGCTCAAGTGCAATTAGTGTACCTGACTTATGTACGTAGGAAATGTCTTCTGAAAAAAAGTTGAAAGTTTCAAAACCAAATTTAGCGATGCCACCCCAATGATCAAAACAACACTTGAGGAAGGAACATAGACAGATTCAAATTACGCACTTGTCTTGCTTTTCCTTCCTTGATGGTTCTGAAGTATTTCAAACTGATAATAAACATTAATTCCAAAGTCATACAAATTAGTCAAGCTCCACTGATTGCCGCTGCTGTGGGCAGGATACTTTAAGCTCCATAAAATTTTAACGTCAAACATAGATTTAGTACACAATCTCAATATAAAAATTACCAAATCCTCAGGCTATATTTATGCACAGAAGTTGGTAGTCTCGTGGACTAAGAACAAAAAACATAACCCTGAAGAACCTTGAGCCCTTGACCCTCTAGACCCTGACAATTGACAATGGGCTGGTTAGAAAGGTGGTCGGTCCATTTTCTCAGTTGATACTGCAATTAGGCAAAATTGGCACAACATTCTACGCTTGTTGTACCAAAAGAATCTTAAAATACGATAGAGAGTCATTTTCTCCAAATTCTTGGAAAGCTTAATTGGCACTCTAAATTATTCATGAACTATGCAGTAAGAGATTTTCAAGTACATAATACAACCCGCAGTCTTCCATGATTTTAATGACAATGTACATCACGAACAACTGATTCTTGAGGTGCTGGTCAACGATTCGCTAACAGGCTTTCGATGGTGGTTAGTATGTGACTTGTTGGTGATTCATATTTTGCTTGTAAGTGGGTAGCAGATTTGACGAATGGGATTATTTCTTGAGATTGTAAATCCAATCTTTCAGGAAAATTTAGTTTGTCCATCGCATTCCACTTGATTGTCATCATCTGAAAAAGTCATCAAATTGATGGTACATAATGATAAGAGTGTTGTAAAGTTGGAAGTGTTGGGGCAACCAAGCTTTACGGGTGGAAACTGTGCGCGTATGGAAACGACGAACCTGGAGGAGACTTATGTTCCAGTCGACCTGGGCAGATCTCGCCAAGAACTAACTAAACCTAAGGAATTGCTAAAGAAATTGGCTAAGCGACGAACAACAATCTAACTACTCAACTACTAAAGAAACTTTGGTTAAAATTAAATACACGCTCAGTGAATAATTAGCCTACCTAGGCTTGGAAAAATAACTCAAAGTCCTACCTACCGAATATACAATTCTAATTCAAACCTAACTAAAACTCCCTAGATGGCTCAGCTACTGAGACCACATTTAATATAAAAGTAGACAGGGGGAGAGACTCCCGAAAATACATGGTATAATAAATTTTGACAGACGAATATTCATCAATAAAGATACGAAAACAGAGGAAATTCAGACAAGCAAACACACTAGAAAATTAGCTACACGATACACAAGGCAATAATAAAATTTCAATATAATTTACAAAGCAGTTTATGTAAACAAACCAAAACCCACTAAATTATTTTAAACCCTTCAACAGAAACTATTGTCTCAAGGATAAGTCCCTAAGCCGTCGCGGCTAAACTAAACTATTTCGAAATAACCCTCTAAAACATTCTGTTTGAAATAAATCACCATGTTAGAAATCTAAATTAAAAAGAGAATAAAGCTCAGAAAAATACCTCAAATAAATTTTGGTCGACCCGCGAGGTCGCCTCGGAGTCTAAAGGAATAACAGAAAAATAATCAATAACTTACGGATACCCCAACTCCAATCTCCAAAGTGAAAGGCTAAAGGCAGGACACACAGAGAAAATAAACAGCCGCACGCGACAGAGACAAAACTTAAGACTGACTAGTTTTAAAGGAGACGTCTGAGTGGGATGCCTAGTGAATTTTGATTGGCTGAATTTGAGACCCTCTTGCAGACCCGACTATGCGCTTCCACAAGTCTAGCTCAGCAGCGCCACCTAGTCGCTAAGTGGGCTGAATAAAACATGCGCATTTCAACAAAGTCAATATTAGATTTCGCCCAAATTTCAATACGAATTTGCACAATTTAACACAAAACACCTTTCACCTAAAATTAGTGTTGTCACGTTAGCAAAAAATCCGGGCCGGGCCCGGGCCGGGCCGTTCCTAGACATCCGGGCCGGGCCCCGGGCCGGGCCAGGCCCGGCCCGAGCCCGGCCCGGATTTTGGGCCCGAAACAGGCCCGAGGCCCGGCCCGGATTTCGGGCCCGAAACAGGCCCGAGGTCGGCCCGGAGTCGGGCCCGAAACCGGCCCGAATGGTCAAAATTAGTAAAAACGATTTTTGATTGTAGTTTTTAGCAGATAATAAACATAAGTAATCGGAAATAAATGTAAAAATAATATACAATAATGTATCGGCATTAACTTTGCAATGTCTGTTAATCTAAAATAATGCTTTATTATGAACTGTATATAACTTCCTTTGTTTGTCTTTTGAATTTTTATAAACGTCTTTTCAATAAACGAATAGGCATAATAAAGCAATGAATCACTCACCAATCTCATATCATTGAAAGCATTTCAATGAACCCGATTTAGGTATAATTCGAGAACGGTATCGAGCTCTAACGGAGTAAAACTGCCAAACCAAGAACAATGTTTTTAAATAATACATTATCTAACGTCTACTTTTCAGTTCAATTGAAGTGAAAAAGCTTCTTGTTTCAAGGATTCTCCGAAAAATTTGGTTTTTTTCTGTCCGTTTATATCAATTTTTCCTTTGGCCCGGAAACGGCCCGGGGAAAAATCCGGGCCTGTTTCGGGCCGGGCCCGACAAAAATCCGGGCCGGGCCCGGGCCGGGCCGCTCCTCCCAAATTTTGATCCGGGCCGGGCTCGGGCCTGGCCCGGCCCGGGCCCGGCCCGGGGCCCGAGCCCGAAACAGGCCCGGATGACAACACTACC